>JAUJPP010000270.1:0-14212 GCA_030562195.1 Nipponacmea schrenckii
TGATTACATTTTACCATGAGTAGTAGGCCTATAGTCAACATTGCTACAATAAATTGTCAAGGTATAGGCTCTCCAGAGAAACAAAATGATGTTCTGCAATACTATAAACGAAAAAACTACAGCATTCTATGTTTGCAAGATACCCATTTTACTAACAAGGATCAGTCAGCAATTGAGGTAAAATGGGGGTATAAATGCGTCTCTAACCCATATGCATCCAATGCAAGGGGTGTAGCAATTTTGATCAATGATAGTTTCGAATATAAAATCAATAATATAAGTAAAGACGATAATCTTTTAATGATAGAACTGACTCTGAATAATTTAAACCTCTTGTTGATAAACTTATACGCACCAAATAAGGATGACCCTATGTTTTTTGAAAAAATTCGCGAATATCTTCTGGAAAATAACAGTACATTTTTTGTTGTCTGTGGTGATTTTAATCTAGTAATCGACCCTGACATTGATACCCAAAATTACCTTCATGTAAACAACCCTAAATCAAGACAATGCCTCAAAAATATTATGGATGAATTTAATTTGAAAGATTATTTTCGAATTCAAAATCCACGACTTAAAAGATATACATGGCGAAAAAAAATCACCCCCAAAACAAGCTAGGTTAGATTTTTTCTTAGTATCGGACAATTTGACCAACTACATTAAAAACATTAAAATAATTGCTGGGTATAGATCTGATCACTCACACGTGCTGATGAATCTAACTAACAATAAATTTAAACGAGGTAAAGGTTTTTGGGAAAATTGAATACTAGTCTTTTACAAGATAAAGTTTATAGTGAATTAATAATTAATAAGATAGAATCATTTAAAAAAAACAATATGCCCTCATTCAAAACTGGGTTAAGATATTGAATGCAAAAATGAATGCTGGTTTTTTTACAAAATGGGTTCGTATCACAATATTTTGATCTTCTTAGGGGATGTAGGCATACCATTTCACAATTCGCAGACGACACCAGATTTTTCCTAGATGGCTCTGAGCAATCTCTTTACTCAGCATTTAGTACATTAGATTTTTTTTCAACTCTTTCGGGTCTAAAAATCAATGTCTCAAAAACTAAAATAATATGGATTGGCAGTAAAAAGTATAGTAAAAAAGGTATATCATCATTCAAGATGGAAATTTGAATGGGGCATTACTAGCTTTACTCTTCTTGGAGTGGAATTTTCAGTAGATCTATCGGACATGACTAATTTAAACTACAACTAGAACTGTGAACAGCTCCGAGCGTGGCAACTATGCGTTATCCCATGGATTTCGAACATTTTGAAACTTCTAACCTGCTAGCTTTCAATTCCGGTACTTTTCAGCCTCCAATTGTGGAACAAGCGTAACAATATTGTTAGATCTATAGACAGCTGATGTCAAGGCCATTCTATATGGAAAATTTCAAGGTCATTGAAGGTGAAGGTCACAAGATTTAGAATTTCAAATTTTTAAAATATTCAAACGGGCATAAATAATAAATGACGGACTAATTAAATTTTAAAGAAAATTTTTGCCATTCTCGGAAAAATGGCGCATGCGCAACTAGCAATTGGTTTTTTTTTTCTTCTCGGGGGATACAAATTATTTTGTATAGCTAATATATACTTTTTTTTTTACACGGGATGTAGGGTCGCCTGAAATGAGATAAAAAACCGGAAGTCCCCACGCCCAAACCGGAAGTGATCAAAAAATTTTGATGCTATATTTTTAATTGTGTTGCGTATTTATCTATACCCTGTAAATTTCAGATCGATCCGAACATTAGAGCCCGAAAGTGTAATATAACCTTCCAAAATTGCAAAATAGTCAGATTTCGGTGGGCTATAAAACCGGAAGTTAATATTTGTCATGCAATATCAGCACATCTATAGACAGCTGAGGTCAAGGACATTCTACATCTCAAATGTCAAGGTCATTGAAGGTCAAGGTCACGAGATATAGAGTTTTAAATTTTTGAAAAATTCGAACGGGCAAAAAAAAAAAATTCAAATTCGAAAATCAAAATTCTGTTCCCAACTTTTTTTAGATAAAGTATCAAGGTTTCGATAGACACCAAAATCAAAAAAAATCGGTCAATAATTGGCGGACTGATTAAATTTTTAAGAAAATTTGCCATTTTTGAAAACTGCGCATGCGCAACATTCAATTTAATTTTTCTTCATCTCAGGGGATTAAAATCATTTAGTATAGCTTAAATATACTGTTTTTGTTTAGATTCTTGAATTACATGGGAAGCAGGGTCGCCCGACATGAGACAAAAAAAACCGGAAGTCCCCACGCCCAAACCGGAAGTGATCAAAAAATTTTGATGATGTAGTTTTAATTGCGCTGCCTATCTATCTATATCCTGTAAATTTCAGACCGATCCGACTATTAGGGCCCGAGCTAGCTTGAAATCTTATTTGCATATTATGCAATTAGCCACTTTCGGTTTAGCGAAAATTTCATGTTAGATATTCATTTTTGATTCCAGCCCATAAAAAAAACCATTGGTGAAAACAGGAATAGTCTATCTTTTTCCGTTTGGGCTAGCGAGCTTCCCAAAAAAAAAAAAAAAAAAAAAAAAAAAAAAAAAAAAAAAAAAAAAAAAACTAGAACTGTGAACAGCTCCGAGCGTGGCAACTATGCGTTATCCCATGGATTTCGAACATTTTGAAACTTCTAACCTGCTAGCTTTCAATTCCGGTACTTTTCAGCCTACAATTGTAAGCGCGTAAACCTTCCGCTATAGAGGAAATTTTTTTTCTACTATAAGTTTCTACTATCAGTTCCTTATTAGATTTTTGTACATGTTTAAGATTTCGGTAGGATATTTACATAAATTCCAAACCAAATTTTAAGTAGGTAGTAAGATGACAATTTGTCATGAAATTTAAACTCTCTATATTCAAATTTAAACATTATTTTGTAACTTTGGTTGTAATTAACATAGAGAGAAAATTCAAGCTATGTGATAATTTGCTTATTCACAGCTTTATAAAGAGATATTTTTTGAATTTGTATGCAAAAATTTTACAAAAAAATAAATTTTATTAGGGTTATCAGATTATATCATTAGATTAATTTACTCTTTGGCCACCTGTGTGCGTTGAACCGTGACTAAAGTGGTCAATAGTTCATCTGTTTTTTTATAAGACTTATATGTCTGCTACTCTTCACATGCCTGTATTTGACATTTTTTTTATAAAATCATTTCTATTTAAGATACGAACAAAATTCGAACTGATCAATGACAAGCGAATTTACTTCTTTAACTTGATGCATGTTTTGAATTTGAATGGAAATATTTTAAGAAATTACATAATCAGATTAATTTGTTCCCCAGCTCAGTGATTTGACAAGTAGGTGTGAAAATTTAAACCACCAGTTTTACTGACATGTTATATAACAGCCTTTAACACCCTGACTGATCAATTTGAAACAGATTTTATGAAATAAAAAACCCAAAATTGGTATTTATTTTGTTAATTTATCTAAAATTAATGCTTAAATTTTCATGGTAAAACGACCATGTCGCATATCATTTAAGAGACAATTTAATTTGGAGTCCAATGATGTATACCACATTGATGTGGGATGAATATATTTTATGTTAGTACTGGAGTTGTAAAATTTAATTTTGCTTTTTTAAAATATGCTTCTGCACTTTTGGCATATATCCTTTATTGAAGAGTTTTGAGGCTATTATAAAACAGAAAATCTCAAGTCAATGTGTTCATAAGGAAATGTAATATTGCCGTTCAAAGTTTCAAAAATGTCAGAATTCGGTTGGCTATAAAACCCAGAAGTTGATATTTTTCATTCAATATTGCCATATCTATAGACAGCTGAGGTCAAGGCCATTCTATATGGAAAAATTTCAAGGTCATTGAAGGTGAAGGTCACAAGATATAGAATTTCAAATTTTAAAAAAAATTCAAACGGGCATAAAATAAATTTATGTTCGAAAATTAAAATTCTGTTTCAAACATCCTTTAGATAAGGGAGCAAGGTTTTGATAGATACCAAAATCATACAAATCGGATAATAAATGACGGACTAATTAAATTTTAAAGAAAATTTGCCATTCTGGG
Source organism: Nipponacmea schrenckii (assembly GCA_030562195.1). Classification (NCBI taxonomy): domain Eukaryota; kingdom Metazoa; phylum Mollusca; class Gastropoda; family Lottiidae; genus Nipponacmea; species Nipponacmea schrenckii. The sequence goes on from JAUJPP010000270.1 coordinate 4,090, forward strand.
AAAAAAAGGCGCATGCGCAACTAGCAATTGGAATTTTTTTCTTCCCGAGGGATGCAAATTATTTTGTATAGCTAATATATACTGTTTTTTTCTTACATTCTTGAATTACATGGGATGTAGGGTCGCCTGAAATGAGATAAAAAAAAACGGAAGTCCCCACGCCCAAACCGAAAGTGATCAAAAAATTTTGATGATATTTTTTTTTTAAATTTTGTTGCGTATCTATCTATATCCTGTAAATTTCAGATCGATCCGAACATTAGAGCCCGAAAGTGTAACATAACCGTCCAAAATTGCAAAATAGTCAGATTTCGGTGGGCTATAAAACCGGAAGTTAATATTTGTCATGCAATATCAGCACATCTATAGACAGCTGAGGTCAAGGACATTCTACATCTCAAATGTCAAGGTCATTGAAGGTCAAGGTCACGAGATATAGAGTTTTAAATTTTCGAAAAAATTCGAACGGGCATAAAAAAAAAATTTAAATTCGAAAATCAAAATTCTGTTCCCAACATTTTTTTTAAAAAAAATATCAAGGTTTCGATAGACACCAAAATCATAAAAATCGGTTAATAATTGGCGGACTTATTAAATTTTTAAGAAAATTTGCTATTTTTGAAAATTGCGCATGCGCAACATTCAATTTAATTTTTCTGCATCTCAGGGGATTAAAATCATTTAGTATAGCTAAAATATACTGTTTTTTTTTTAGAATCTTGAATTACATGGGAAGCAGGGTCGCCCGACATGAGACGAAAAAAAACCCGGGAAATCCCCACGCCCAAACCGGAAGTGATCAAAAAATTTTGATGATGTAGTTTTAATTGCGCTGCCTATCTATCTATATCCTGTAAATTTCAGACCGATGCGACTATTAGGGCCCGAGCTAGCTTGAAATCTTATTTGCATATTATGCAATTAGCCACTTTCGGGTTAGCGAAAATTTCATGTTAGACATTCAATTTTGATTCCAGCCCATATAAAGACCATTGGTGAAAACAGAAATAGTCTATCTTTTTCCGTTTGGGCTAGCGAGCTTCCCAAAAAAAAAAAAAAAAAAAAAAAAAAAAAAAAAAAAAAAAAAAAAATAATCCGAACGAAAACAAAGCGTGACAAATTTCATTTGCCACGCAAAAAAAAAAAAAACTAGAACTGTGAACAGCTCCGAGCGTGGCAACTATGCGTTATCCCATGGATTTCGAACATTTTGAAACTTCTAACCTGCTAGCTTTCAATTCCGGTACTTTTCAGCCTACAATTGTAAGCGTAAACCTTCCGCTATAGAGGCAATTTTTTCTACTATAAGTTTCTACTATCAGTTCCTTATTAGATTTTTGTACATGTCTATGATTTCGGTAGGATATTTACATAAATTCCAAACCAAATTTTAAGTAGGTAGTAAGATGACAATTTGTCATGAAATTTAAACTCTCTATATTCAAATTTAAACATTATTTTATAACTTTAGTTGTAATTAACATAGAGAGAAAATTCAAGCTATGTGATAATTTGCTTATTCACAGCTTTATAAAGAGATATTTTTTGAATTTGTATGCAAAAATTTTACAAAAAAATAAAATTTTATTAGGGTTATCAGATTATATCATTAGATTAATTTACTCTTTGGCCACCTGTGTGCGTTGAACCGTGACTAAAGTGGTCAATAGTTCATCTGTGTTTTATAAGACTTATATGTCTGCTACTCTTCACATGCCTGTATTTGACATTTTTTTATAAAATAATTTCTATTTAAGATACGAACAAAATTCGAACTGATCAATGACAAGCGAATTTACTTCTTTAACTTGATGCATGTTTTGAATTTGAATGGAAATATTTTAAGAAATTACATAATCAGATTAATTTGTTCCCCAGCTCAGTGATTTGACAAGTAGGTGTGAAAATTTAAACCACCAGTTTTACTGACATGTTATATAACAGCCTTTAACACCCTGACTGATCAATTTGAAACAGATTTTATGAAATAAAAAACCCAAAATTGGTATTTATTTTGTTAATTTATCTAAAATTAATGCTTAAATTTTCATGGTAAAACGACCATGTCGCATATCATTTAAGAGACAATTTAATTTGGAGTCCAATGATGTATACCACATTGATGTGGGATGAATATATTTTATGTTAGTACTGGAGTTGTAAAATTTAATTTTGCTTTTTTGAAATATGCTTCTGCACTTATGGCATATATCCTTTATTGAAGAGTTTTGAGGCTATTATAAAACAGAAAATCTCAAGTTAATGTGTTCACAAGGAAATGTAATATTGCCGTTCAAAGTTTCTAAAATGTCAGAATTCGGTTGGCTATAAAACCCAGAAGTTGATATTTTTCATTCAATATTGTCATATCTATAGACAGCTGAGGTCAAGGCCATTCTATATGGAAAATTTCAAGGTCATTGAAGGTGAAGGTCACAAGATATAGAATTTCAAATTTTCAAAAAATTCAAACGGGCATAAAATAAATTTATGTTCGAAAATCAAAATTCTGTTTCAAACATCCTTTAGGGAGCAAGGGAGCAAGGTTTTGATAGATACCAAAATCATACAAATCGGATAATAAATGACGGACTAATTAAATTTTAAAGAAAATTTGCCATTCTCGGAAAAATGGCGCATGCGCAACTAGCAATTGGAATTTTTTCTTCTCGAGGGATGCAAATTATTTTGTATAGCTAATATATACTGTTTTTGCTTACATTCTTGAATTACACGGGATGTAGGGTCGCCTGAAATGAGATAAAAAAACCGGAAGTCCCCACGCCCAAACCGAAAGTGATCAAAAAATTTTAATGATATATTTTTAATTGTGTTGCGTATCTATCTATATCCTGTAAATTTCAGATCGATCCGAACATTAGAGCCCGAAAGTGTAACATAACCGTCCAAAATTGCAAAATAGTCAGATTTCGGTGGGCTATAAAACCGGAAGTTAATATTTGTCATGCAATATCAGCACATCTATAGACAGCTGAGGTCAAGGACATTCTACATCTCAAATGTCAAGGTCATTGAAGGTCAAGGTCACGAGATATAGAGTTTTAAATTTTTGAAAAATTCGAACGGGCATAAAAAAAATTCAAATTCGAAAATCAAAATTCTGTTCCCAACATTTTTTAGATAAAATATCAAGGTTTCGATAGACACCAAAATCATAAAAATCGGTTAATAATTGGCGGACTTATTAAATTTTTAAGAAAATTTGCTATTTTTGAAAACTGCGCATGCGCAACATTCAATTTAATTTTTCTGCATCTCAGGGGATTAAAATCATTTAGTATAGCTAAAATATACTGTTTTTGTTTAGAATCTTGAATTACATGGGAAGCAGGGTCGCCCGACATGAGACGAAAAAACCGGAAGTCCCCACGCCCAAACCGGAAGTGATCAAAAAATTTTGATGATGTAGTTTTAATTGCGCTGCCTATCTATCTATATCCTGTAAATTTCAGACCGATGCGACTATTAGGGCCCGAGCTAGCTTGAAATCTTATTTGCATATTATGCAATTAGCCACTTTCGGGTTAGCGAAAATTTCATGTTAGACATTCAATTTTGATTCCAGCCCGTATAAAAACCATTGGTGAAAACAGAAATAGTCTATCTCTTTCTGTTTGGGCTACCGAGCTTCCCAAAAAAAAAAAAAAAATTTAAAAAGGGGCCCTGAATATCATACATAACATTAAAACGGGGCCCTGAATATAATACATAACATTGAAACGGGGCCCTGTATATCATACATATGATTAATAACGGGGCTCTGTATATCATACATATGATTAATAACGGGGCCCTGTATATCATACATATGATTAATAACGGGGCCCTGTATATCATACATAATATTGAAACGGGGCCCTGTATATCATACATAATATTGAAACGGGGCCCTGCAAATCATACATAAAATTAAAACGGGGCCCTGAAATCTATATAAAATTAAATCGGGGCCCTGTATATCATACATAAAATTAAAACGGGGCTCTGTATATCATACATAATATTGAAACGTGGCCCTGTATATCATAATCATACATATGCTTAAAACGGGGCCCTGTATATCATACGTAATATTGAACCGGGGCCCTGTATATCATTATCAAAAAACGGGGCCCTGTATATCATACTTAATAATAAAACGGGGCCCTGTATATCATACATATTATTAAAACAGGGCCCTGTATATCAAACATGGCATTAAACACGGGGCATCGTACATCGCATCAAACATTAAATAAAAATGGTCTTAACAACGGACCTGACCACATCACAATACAAACCGGACAAATTTCACAATTGAAACGGGGTCCCAAACGTCACAGAACAACCCAGGTCCATATACCAGAACAACATTTTATTACAAAAGGGACCCCCCATTCCCGTACAACACATAACACATTCCAGTGGGTATGAAAATAAGGAAGCAAAGTGGTATATAAAATCAGTTTGCACAATAAAAAAACAAAAGGGTATAGTACAAACCCACAAAGGCCTAAAACAAGTCGAAGTGATACAAATAACAGCAACCGTAAAAATGATTCATTAAAATGTCATGCAATAAAGGAAAACCGTTTCATTATCTATATAATGTATATGTATATATTTCATTTTCATGTATTATATATGACTGTGTATGTCTATTTCATTTTCATTCATAAGTTGCATCTTTGTGTAAAAAAACAGGCCCAAGAAATATAGGGTTACTTCCAGATTCTTTGCGTATAATTCTATTGTTTTTATATACAATTGATGTGACATAAAAATTACTCAAATTAAAAGTTCTGTCCACACCAAGTACAACGTTTTCATGCAATATTGCATGTTTTATATCTATCATCTGCTCGCTTGTATAACATATAATGGATGGAATTTTATTCTTGGAATACACAACCTCTTGCACAAAGGGGAAATGATCAGTTACCATAGAGAAAATGTTAAAAAATGTCATCAGCAAGATTCGTTGATGTTGTTGTTTTCTGACGTTTAGATTCACGATATTTATAGTTTCTGTTTTTGTTTATTATCACGGGGTGCTAGTATAGATTCATTTTGTAAACATTCTTGATAAATTTCATTAGGACTTTTCCCTTGTATTCAAATGTTCTTTAATTTGGTTAAATACTACAGGGTTAGTTCTTACATTGTCAGAATTGTCTAACGGAAAGGTTCCTAAATATTCATATATGGCATTTTTGAACTCGTGGCCTTTAGAGGTTATCCATGTCACTCGTTTCTTGTAGGTGTTGTCTCTTTTCAGCACTGCATAATATCTATGTACAGTTATTATATCATTTTCGCTTGGTTGTGGTTCTAATGGATTCCATATAATTTTCTTTTGTAGGCGCGATTTAAAACAATATTGACCTTCGCGAAACATAACTTGACAAAAATTAAGAGATTTAACATGAACAGACTTAACTGACATTGCCTTTGTACCATCCCAAATACCACAATTATCCCAGAATTTCGAATTACCTGCCTGTTTCAAGTTCACAGAATTGTCAACAGTGAAATATACATTATTTTTCGGTTCAAGAGGAGGAGAAGTCACAACATTCTTTGGATTCAATAATGCCGCGTAGATGTCAGATAATTGTAACCATTTATTTCCATTACTTTTTTCCACTGGATTTACTTGACGAAGATAATGGGCTGATTGGTAAGTTCGGTTGTGGGGGTGTGTATTTTTGGTGTGGATTGAGCTATGGGAGAGAGGTTAGTAACAGGCGGTGATGATCTGGATGGTGAGGTAGGCGGTGATGAATTGGCTGGTGAAGTAGGCGGTGAAGAATTGGCTAGTGAAGTAGGCGGTGATGATCTGGATGGTGAGGTAGGCGGTGATGAATTGGCTGGTGAAGTAGGTGAGGATGATCTGGATGGTGAAGTAGGCAGGGATGAATTGGGGGGGGGAACAGAAGTCTGCTGTCGGTAATAGTGGCCATTCATCATCTGCGAGGCCAGGAAGGTTGGTTTTATATAACGTAGGTAGGTAATCTTCATAGTCAGCATCCATACGAATAATTGGTACAAAGTGGTTAGGAGTCCATATACCTTTTTCTCTTTTGGTAGTCGATGTGTGAGTCCACATTATTGTCACTGGATTATCGGAATTGATGGAATCTGCGGGAAAAAATGTTGTGTTGAGCAATGTGTAGGCCTTATCTTTCTTCCCATTTATTGGTGGATAGATGACTTGAATTGGTCTTGAACATACAGTGGATAGCGCTAAGATAGTCCAGTGTGAGGAATAATTACCAGGAGTGGCACAGTCTATAAGGGACTCTTCATACAATGGCGACACAAGTTGAATATGGGAAAGGCATTTGGTATATTGACGTACTTCGACTTATTCAACGCCATCTCTATACAAGTTCTAAGGCGCAGTTCACATGTAAGCCTATTGTCACCAATAAGTGCTATCGAAACGGAGCTGAAGAGGCAATTTCCGTCGGATTCGGAACAAAAAGGGAAAACACCCAAATGGGAAAGATTAAATCTTCCTAATATGTCAACAGATGGCTGATGAGGTGATGGTTTTATGATATCAGAACGGATTCGAAATAATAGTTCGGGAAAACAACCAATTGTTCACGTCGAGCGACAAATGAAAGATTTCCATTCTCTGTAGCCTAAAAAGAAAATTCAGAACATGTTTTTAACGTCTCTATTGACACATTAAAAAAATGGGTACAGTACAGGGTTACCATTGTTATATTTTGTACATGTAATAGCATGCATATTATACGTATGTCCTGAAAATTTCAAGTCCGTTATCGTTTTTTCTGGCCCACCCGATATAATACATAATAAATCATATTGCATGTGTTAAAAATTCATAATCATCGATGCCAATATTCTTAGTTTTTTATTTATACTATTATTATTACTATTAGTGATACAATCCTCTAGTATGAAAAAGAATTTTGAGAGTACGTGTTAATCTTTAACACCTTCTGTCACGGTAGTGTATTGTGGTTTACGAGATAATTGGTGTAGAAGGTGATTATGGCTGAGAATTCGTCACTTTGTTTGTGAACTGTCACAGTATAAAGTATATTACATTATAAAAAGTGCTAGATCTCCTAATTATTAAATTCTATCTTTGAACGTGTGTGAAAATATTAGATAAAGCGCTTACTGAGATAAAAGAAAAATTCACATGGTTCTAGAGAGAGAGCACACACAGCTAAGTATATATAGGGGGAAAAAAATACCAATGCAGATTGTAGACCAATCCCTCGACAAAATACCTCAAATTACAACTTACCATGATGATCCTTTTTGTTGCTTCGTCAAAGTTATATGGCACTGAGGAACGTAAAAAACAGGAAAAGCAAGTAAATTCAACTGATGGTTTAAGGCGAAAAAAAAATTTAAAAACTTGCACTGATAAAGTTTCACAGTCCCAATGGTATTTCACTTGGCATAAATGACAACAAAGGCTGTTAGACGAGTCACATTTTTGTAAGGCATGCTCCACAATTGCGGTTAACGTGTCGTCGCGTTCGAGTAGCCCCTTTTCTATATGTAAGAGTTTTAGCACTTTCAAATAATATTAGGAATCTGGAATTGGGAGTTTTCACCTATCTATATAGCAAGGCCAGTGTGATTTTTGCAGAGTGAAGACAATTATTGAGCAGCAATTTCCCCTTATTAAAACTGTGAAGGAGTATTTAGACAACATTTGCTCAAATCACCGCTCCTTTAATCTTGAACAGGAAGTGTGAAAATGTTGTGAAAAGAATTATAAGATTATCAAAGAAAATGAATAGAAGCCCCACTAAACTTGTTTATATAAAACAACAGTTGATTAATTACAATCATTTTTTTTCATATGACTTCATATTTTTAAAACCCCTAACACAAAATAATTCATTTTCAGTGTGATTTGAGTGTGATTTGAGTGGATTTGAGTTAATTTGAGTGTGATTTGAGTGGATTTGAGTAAAAAGACGGACCCCTGATAACCATAGGGCATGTATCAGTGCTTCTCAACCTTTATAACAAACTGCCAAATTTTTCTGTTTTTCAACCCTCGCACTGATTTTGTTTTCATGAAGAAATCAAAGTTATAGTCCCCCACTTGTTTACATAGGCCATTGCTTCTATGTGAAGGTATCACCTATAAAAAAATTTCCCAAAATTTTACCCTTGAGAATTTTATATTCCCCCCTTGATGTGTACATGGACCCTAATTGAGAAGTACTGATTACTAAAACATTTATTTTGCAATTTTTGTCCTCTGGCCGAGGTCTTGGTTTGGAAATATCCAAATTTCAGAAAGGTACAAGCCAGTTATTATAGAATATAGCACTAGCCAAAACAACCATTAATACCACAACTACCTAATTTATAGCCGTCTGATTGCTTAGTTCACGTCTGATCGTTTTATGACCCAGAATGCTTCACAAACCAGACTTAATGGTTGTTCTTGGCAACCGAGGAAGAACGTGAATCATTGACATTTTATGTGACCCACAAAAACAAAACAAACGAAAACTTATCTTGAAATGGACAGCTTATCAACATCATAGGCGAATATTTACATAGCGAATAGTAGAAACTCATAAATTATGCCCCTTTACATTTACACTCTTCAGTCTTGAAGTGTTGGAAAGTCCCGACTGAACTGTAGACTCGAATAACAAACTTAGTTCCTTTTTTTTTAAATGCTGTGTTATAAATTGCATAATGCCAAAATCTTTTCAAAAACAGCAATGGTTCAAAGAAACCAATACAGATATAGGCCTCTGGGTAGAAGCTTAGTCATGTTCAATAGGGGTGCCAACTGATTCAGGCAGAAGACGTGTCTATCATGGGTAGGGTTCCCATGATCTGAACTAACTGCTCATACACCAATAAACATGTACCATGACTTTGAATCTAAGTCAAGGTGTTAAATTCCACGACCAGTGTTTCTCGAGATTCGGCCCGTTGTCGACAATTCCATTGAGTGAATCATTCTGAGAAGTCCGGATATCCGTGACTACGTGGATGGTGGAGACGAAATTAAACGACCATTGAAGAGCACTTAAAGTTATTCCGAGTTTTATAGCCAGGTCGTATATCATAATGTATGAAGTGAATATGTTGACTTTGAATTGTTAACTTATCATAAATATGTAACGATTGTTTATCGGCTTTGGCTCATTGTTTACTCTGGGTATTTTGGCAGGCGGAATTCACAGTCGTTTATTGCCTCTTATTGAAACTGTCAGGTTCTAAAATGACTGTAATTACAACCTTCCGTCCTCAAATTAGTCGAGACGAGGAAACTGGAATGAATAAAAAAATTCCATCATTTGGTCACAAAATACATTCTTTCAAAATCCGGACGTGTATTAGGGCTAATGATGCAATTGAATGCAAATACATAATTACAATAGAATTTTAAATGGTGAAATCAAATCAATAAATGAAGATGGCGGATTATCAATTTCAACTTAGGATTAAATAGGCACCGTTAATGGAAAACCTCAACCTCCTTCCGCCGACCTGCTCCTTAACCACCACAATCTACTTTGATCTTGAATCCATCAAACCTTACTGTCGGCCCCCACTCCCCTCCTTCCGCTCCTGACCAACCCAATCTAGGTCTACTTCTGTAATTTATCTAAACAGATATAAATGACTACAACATATTTGAATATCAGCGATTTTACATATTTATATTGTATTTGATTTAAGATTATTATAAAGTGTGGTCAGACGATCAAACCAAATGGTTTCTGCATTATCTAATTACGTCATAAATTCCTTGAAAAGGCTGGAAATGTAACTATGATGACAGGATATGACATGTTTATGACGTGTTTATGACGTTGATCTGGGTATGAAGCGTGTAGTGACTTATGACCATATTCACAGAATCCATGTTGCACTCTTTTGTGGTTGAAATTTAATCTCCCAGATATGCAATAAAACTTTAGATCACGCACCAAAAGTCATCCCTGTTTTGTCGCTTCAGACATTCGTAAAACACTTGACACCAGATGTCACCTCGGAGAGGAAGTGGATCAAGGTGAAGGTCACTGGCTACTATTACCTGTGTTTTTCTAAACGAGTTAGTGTAGAATTATCTTTAACTGTACTGACTTTTTAA
>JAUJPP010000271.1:0-13117 GCA_030562195.1 Nipponacmea schrenckii
AAAAGGAAGTATTACAAAATTTCGTGTTCTCAACAGGCTTGGTCGCCTGTCTCTAAAATACGTGATATTATTTAGAGTCAACATGTCGGTCTAATCGGCAATGTATAAGATTGTTGAAATGAAATTGGGGTTAATTATTGGCTTCATGCATGTCCGTCTGCCCACAATTGCCCCTAAACACTCTAGAATGCTGAATTCTTGATGAATTTTGACGAAACTTGATGGAGTATTACTTAAAGATGAACACTAATGAAATCAGAAAAAAAAGTATCTATAATGATTGTTGAAACCGCATTTGATTTTTTATCCGAATACACTCCAGAGGGCACAATTTTTTGACGGATTTTGACTAAACTTATTGAAATGGTTACTAAATCGTCACCGAAGAATGAGACTCCCCAAAAATTAAAAAAATAATACTAAAATGAAATATTGTACCAGTTCGTAACAACGCGATTAAATATTAGCTTGTCAACACAAAAAGTATGCAGCCTTTAAGAATTCGTGGCGATTTCGACGAAAGTAAAGATTCGGGCTGATTGAATGATATGTACAGATTCTTGATAAATAAATAAAGGTATCAAGTCCAACTGGTAAATACCTATCTATTAATAAATCTATCAATAGACCGCCATTTTACTTAATATTTTCTATAAAAATGCATCTGGTCACGTTAACGCCTTAAATGCGTTTCATCCCATTTTTATACGCCCACATGAAATGGGGGGCGTATATTGTCGTCACCCACATCCGTCCGTCCGTCCGTCCGTCCGTCCGTCCGTCCGTCCGTCCACAATTGCTCGTAAACACTCTACACGGTATAATTCTTGACGTATTTAGATGAAACTTAATATGAGTGTTTATGATCACGCAAGGATGAACCCTATTGAAAATCAGCGAAATCGGAAAAAAATTAGTATGAGTTCGTGCCCTTGTTCTTGAATGGCTCGTAAACACTCTACAACGTGCAATTCTTGACCAATTTTGATGAAACTTGGTGTGAGAGTATGTTATAACTCAAGGATAAACCCTATCGAAAATCAGCGAAATCGAAAAACATTTAGTATGAGTTATTGCCCTTGTTCTTGAAAACGCGTTCAATTTTAGCTTGTAAACATTCTTGAGAGAACAATTTTTAATGGATTTTAATGAAACTTGGCCTGAGTATTTGTTATCACCCAAGGATGAAGCCTATTGAAAACCAGTCAAATCGAAAAAAAATTAATATCAGTTATTGCCCTTGTTTTTGAAAACGCGTTCAATTTTTAGCTTGTAAACACTCTACAAAGCACAGTTATTGACCGATTTTGACGAAACTTGCTGAAATTGTTTAATATCACCCAAGAATGAACCCTTTTGAAAATAGCACATATCGAAATATATTTAATAGGAATTATTTCCTTTGTTCTATAAAATGTGTTGGATTTTTGCCTTGTAAACACTCTACAAGTCACAATTCTTGAGCGATTTTGACATAACTTGGCATGAGTATTTGTAATCACCTAAGGATGAACCCTATTGAAATTCAGTTAAATCGAAAAATATTTAGTATCAGTTATTGCCCTTGTGTTTGAAAACGCGTTCAATTTTAGCTTGTAAGCACTCTAGAAAGAACAATTCTTAATGGATTTTGATATAACTTGGCTTGAGTATTTGTTTTTACCCAAGGATGAACCTTATTGAAAATCAAATAAATCGAAATATATTTAGTGTCAGTTATTACCCTTGTGTTTGAAAACAGGTTTAACTTTTTAATAAATACTCTAGAAGGTACAATTCATGACCAATGTTGACAAAACTCACTGAAATTGTTGGATATCGAAAGGGATGAGCCTAATTGAAAATTAAAATTATCAAAATATATCTAATATGAATTATTGCCCTTGTTCTTTTAAACGCGTTCGATTTTTGTCTCGTAAACACTCTACATGGCACAATTCTTGATGGATTTCGATGAAACTTGGTGTGAGAGTGTGTTATAACTCAAGGATGAACCCTATTGAAAAGCGAAATCGAAATTTTTTTTAGTATGAGTTACTGCCCTTGTTCTTGAAAACGCATTCAATTTTAGCTTGTAAACACTCTAGAAAGAACTATTCTTAATGGATTTTGATTAACTTTGGCTTGAGTATTTGTTTTTACCCAAGGGTGAACTCTATTATAAATCAAATAAATAGAAATATATTTAGTGTCAGTTATAGCCCTTGTTCTTGAAAACGCGTTCAATTTTAGCTTGTAAACACTCTAGAAAGAACAATTTTTAATGGATTTTGATGTAACTTGGCTGGAGTATTTGTTGTCTCCCAAGGATGAACTCTATTGAAAATCGAAAAATATTTAGTACAAGTTATTGCCCTTGTTTTTGAAAACGCGTTCAATTTAACTCGTAAACACTCTAGAAAGAACAGTTTTGAATGGATTTTGATGAAGCTTGGCTTTAGTATTTGTTTTCTCACAAGGATAAACCCTATTGAAAATCAGATAATCGAAAAATATTTAGTGTCAGTTATTGGGCCTGTTTTCAAAATCGCTTTCAACTTTTGGCTTGTGAACACTCTAAACATTCATTTTTGACAAAACTCGCTGAAATTGTTTAATATCAACCAAGAATGAGCCTTATTAAGAATTAAAAATATCAAAATATTATTAAGGGTGAACCCTATTGCAAATCATAAAAATACCGAAAAATATTTAATGAGTTGAGTTAGGTACAATTCTTGACAGTTTTTAATGAAACTAGAGACCCTAGAAAAAAATATATGGTGGAAGGTAGAATATTTCATTCCACTTTTGTAACCTTACTGAAAAGTTTTTATTTGCAATAAATGCTGCCAGTGGGCGTATATTACCTTGCCTGGCAAGCTATCTTTAAAATTGTGGCGTGTCTCTAACCAATTAAGAGGACATGTTTTAAACTACAACTGTATATTCAGTATATTAAAATGAGTTTTAAACGTACCTTCATAATATTGTATCACACTACAGTCGTTGGTAATATGCAGTGTGATAATTCATTTGACCACTTTCTACTAATATTAGCCAATATAATCAAAAGGCTGACTTCCATCTTTGTACAGTAATATCGATAATAATATATTATTTATTGCAGTCCGTAAAAGTTTTGAGAGAAATCGATAAGGGAATTCTATACCTTATAGAGATTTGCCTAAGTCGTAATGATATTCAATCTAAAGGTAAGATTTTCAACTTAGATTAGAGTCAACAATTCAGGAAGTGCTACAGGCAAGCGTTTTGACCTTGCATATGAACTACTTATAATATAAAACATAAAAAAAATTCCACCTGGCCAGATATAGCAGCTTAGCTGAGACTTAATTCGAAAAACCTTAAAGTTTATCTAGTATATCGATTTTCATCTGAGGCTCGCTATTTTATAAGAAACTCTTCGAAGATCGGAACCGAATACAGGAGCATCTATTATATTAATTTACAGAATATCTTGTACGAAACGGGGAATAGGGAAACTAAAATTAATTTACGCATCTTTTTTTTTTTTTTGGCAGAAACAAATTATAGAAAGATAAACCAGCTTCTATTCTTTTTAACTTGGACGACCATTCATCAGACGATCTAACGTATAATAATAGATCTGTCGGTAGATAATACTGCGAAATTCCACCAAGCTAGGGAACCCACACCATGCAAAACCTTCGACGTACGCCATGACTATTAACAACAATCTCAATGTAGAATAATTTTATTATCAATTATTAAAAAGCAGACACAATCATTTTATTTTTAGTTTAAATTACTCGCTAAAAGTATGCAGCAATGTTAGTATGATATGCAGCAATGTTAGTATTATATGCAGCAATGTTAGTATTATATGCAGCAATGTTAGTATTATATGCAGCAATGTTAGTATTATATGCAGCAATGTTAGTATTATATGCAGCAATGTTAGTATGATATGCAGCAATGTTAGTATTATATGCAGCAATGTTAGTATTATATGCAGCAATGTTAGTATTATATGCAGCAATGTTAGTATGATATGCAGCAATGTTAGTATTATATGCAGCAATGTTAGTATTATATGCAGCAATGTTAGTATTATATGCAGCAATGTTAGTATTATATGCAGCAATGTTAGTATTATATGCAGCAATGTTAGTATTATATGCAGCAATGTTAGTATTATATGCAGCAATGTTAGTATTATATGCAGCAATGTTAGTATTTTTGCAGCAATGTTAGTATTATATGCAGCAATGTTAGTATTATATGCAGCAATGTTAGTATTATATGCAGCAATGTTAGTATGATATGCAGCAATGTTAGTATTATATGCAGCAATGTTAGTATTATATGCAGCAATGTTAGTATTATATGCAGCAATGTTAGTATGATATGCAGCAATGTTAGTATTATATGCAGCAATGTTAGTATTATATGCAGCAATGTTAGTATGATATGCAGCAATGTTAGTATTATATGCAGCAATGTTAGTATGATATGCAGCAATGTTAGTATTATATGCAGCAATGTTAGTATGATATGCAGCAATGTTAGTATTATATGCAGCAATGTTAGTATTATATGCAGCAATGTTAGTATTATATGCAGCAATGTTAGTATTATATGCAGCAATGTTAGTATGATATGCAGCAATGTTAGTATTATATGCAGCAATGTTAGTATGATATGCAGCAATGTTAGTATGATATGCAGCAATGTTAGTATGATATGCAGCAATGTTAGTATTATATGCAGCAATGTTAGTATGATATGCAGCAATGTTAGTATGATATGCAGCAATGTTAGTATTATATGCAGCAATGTTAGTATGATATGCAGCAATGTTAGTATTATATGCAGCAATGTTAGTATGATAAGTACAAAAGGATAAGGACAAATTATTAAATTTATATACCTTCTCTTAGTGAGATAAAACATTAGAAAAAAAAATTTGTAAATCAATTAATATAAATTTTCAATATAACATACATACAATAAAAGTAGAACTTATTTACAATTCAATTATGATAAGTTTGAATATAATATATATTGACATTGTGACAAAGAGGGTGCAATATTTTAAAATGTTACTGAAAATCATTAAGGATGCATTAATATATATTCAGTTTTTTTTTTACGACAATCTTTTTATACGCCCACATTACAAT
Source organism: Nipponacmea schrenckii (assembly GCA_030562195.1). NCBI lineage: Eukaryota > Metazoa > Mollusca > Gastropoda > Lottiidae > Nipponacmea > Nipponacmea schrenckii. The sequence continues at coordinate 5,148 of JAUJPP010000271.1, forward strand.
GTGGTCGTATATTGTCGACACCATGTCTGTCCGTCACTTCCATTTCGTTAATTGTTGAAATAGAAGTGAAAAATTCATTTAGGATTGCAGATTTGCCATAAGCGTCATAAAATACTTAAGCGTTCGTATCAGAAATTAGATGTGAGATCAAATTTTGCTGGTTAGACTTTACAAAACTTTTAAGTATAATCCAATAATCATTTTGTATTTTTGCATTGATGTTTTCGAAAAAATACTTTTTAGCATAAGTTTCCATATTATTGAATGTGTTCCTTGTTAACTTATATGCCGCCAAATGTGTATGGTTTTTATACTGCAAGACTTTTTTCTATGGGCGATCGTTTGTTCGTTTGTACAAAAAGATTGTACGATAAAAATGTGGTTTACAATTAGAGATAATGTGACACGAGTTAATAAACAGATGAAATTACTCATGAAATCCGAAACTCTGACATAAATTTGATAATAACTAAGGTTACATTAATGGGAAATTCACAACATCGCATGCTACAGAGCATAAAAACCTATTTATTTTGAATTGGACTTAATGATAAGATTAAGGATGTACGATATTATAAATGGATCTATTCTTCAGAAAGTTTTAAATGTAAATGTCAATACTACTCACCCTTCATAGTTTGGGTTTTATACCCTAATCAAACATTGAAGATCAAAATATGGATAAGTTTTTTTACACAAATGTATTCATTAATCGATTTGAAACAACATATTCTGATCCTGTATCCACACAGTTGACTCCATTATTATAGAATTTCCGAACAGTTATTACACCTGCTGTAGCATTGTTATAATTGGTAATTAATTGTTAAGCTCTACTGAATCAAAAGACTCGCCTTTAGTTAATTTCGCACAGTTAGGAAAATGTTTATGTCAAACAGATTCGTTGTGAATCTTATGTCATTAGTGTCACACTTCTAATACTTGAAAAGTTAAAACCATGAGTTGGGTAATTAATTAAGTATTAAGGTTCATCTGGTAAGATGTCTATCTATTTCATAGGACAAGATCTTACATCTTTTATCGTCACCTATCGAGTACTTGAAAAGTAAAACCATGTGTGGGTAAATTACTGTAGTATTAAGGGACAACAAGGGATGCATTTTATCTAAGTTCTAACAGATATCCTTAATGGAGAACATCTGGATAGATAATATAAATATAGGTATTACACTATGAGGGGACATCTAATCTAGGAAGCGGATCTTTCGACTCATTCACTCTTTGGCAAGGGAAAAGGACGGTTGACTGGGAAGAGAAAGGTCTGAGGTAGATCTTTTGATACAGTAGAGTGCCATTTGTGTTTGATGAAAATAAAGTAGGATTTGTTATATATTTTAACGTGCCTTTAATTCATTGTGTCTTGGGAATAGAAGAAGAGTCCAAAATCCAATACGTCATAGACCTACTAGCCTAGTAGCAAAGAAAACCTACAACAGCAAGCACAAGCTTATAACTCCAACCAAATAGCTTGCCTGCAGTATATCTCCAACCTGTCTGCAATATATGCATAGCGCATAAATAACTTGTCTGCATTACTTTGTCTTTCCGCCTACTTGTCTAAGCATTCTTCGATCATATCAATGTTAGTAAATGAAATGAAATGAATAGAGTTTTACGTCTTACTCTTCTGCACCTTATGGGCTAATGAAGACGGGCAACGCCATGTAGTGTGCAATGAGGGAAATTTTGCCAGGACAGCGGCATTAGCGTAATCTTTTTGCGATTTCCAACTGTCGAGGGATCTTTAACGTGCACAGCCTGTAGCACACGGGGCCTCGGTTATCAATGTTAGTAGATCATAGCAACGTTATAAGAAGCTATAGACAATACCGTTCTTGCATCAGGTCGACCTCTCCAATTGTGCCGTACCATACTGAAAACTAAATGCAATCATGTATCATTCACTTCATATACATTATTGGCATTTTACATGTACCAGTTGTAACCCAGTTGCCTAAAAGTTGAACATGATGTTTAAATTTCTATGTATTAAGTTTCGGGGGAGGTAGGTTTTGATTATATTCATTACAGATAATATTTTTTCATTTAATTGAACACTTGTGATGTTATATTTCGGATTAGATTTCATGCTGCAGGAGTTTCCTTTTTAAGTTTTGTTGTGTTTTTATCTACTTTTACTTTCGATTTCTTTTATAGTCCAATTTACAAAGGGAGGGGGGGGGGGGGGGAACTTGTATAGGATAGTTTCAAATCAGAACGTTTAATATTTATAATTCTTTATAACAATAAGACAGAAGAATATTATGTGACTCTGTTGATCAACCCAGCATCGCCCTCAGAACCATCACACAGTTAATGACGATTATTTCGAAAATCTTATCAAGGGGTACAATAATTGATGTTCATAGTCAATGAAACTGGGCCATTTTATCAAATACTGTTTTTTTATTTCTATCTGTGCTGAGACGAATGGAAATATACGTTTTAATGATATATGAAGTACACAGAATGTATTGCATATACTCGCTCTTCATATCTTTACCAGCCCATCTTCCAAATATTCTACTTTCACTTTCGCTTTTACTGAAACCACTCGCAATAACACATGGCAACGGTCAGCTGATTACGACACAAGATCTGTGAGCTGCAATCTGAAACGAGGTATTTCAACGATTGTTCTCTACAAAAATCATTTATTTCAGAATATATTTTGTGTTACAATGTCTTACATGAAATTAAAATTGATGCAGAAAAAAACGATATACAGTCTTGAATTTGACCCTCCCACAGGAAGTCAAAACGTCGTTGATTATGGCCACATTGAATCAATATCTTTTTAAATGAACAAAAGTCAATGACCGACATATCATATGGTAAGGTCAATGATGATAGAAATATCATACTGTGAAGTCAATGTTGATAGAAATACCATATTGTGAGGTCAATGATGACAGAAATACCATATTGTGAAGTCAATGTTGATAGAAATATCATATGGTGAGGACAATGATGACAGAAATTTCATATTGTGAGGACTATGATGACAGAAATACCATATTGTGAGGTCTATGATGACAGAAATACCATATTGTGAAGTCAATGTTGATAGAAATATCATATGGTGAGGACAATGACTACAGAAATATCATCTGGTAAGGTCAATGATAACAGAAATACAATATGGTGAGGTCAATGATGACAGAAATATCATATGGTGAGATCAATAATGACAGAAATTTCATATGTTGAGGTCAATGATGACAGACATATCATACAATGAGGTAAATGGTGAGCGATACAACATTATAGTGATGTCAATAATGACAAACATATTATATTGTGTTGACAAAAACATTATATGCTAAGGTTAATGATGACTAACATTATAGTATCATGTTGTGAGGTCGATGGTGACAGAAATAAATATAGTGAGGTCAATGATAACAGATCTATCAAGGTCAAGATAAACGGTTTATACAGACATATCAAATGGTTAGGTCTAGATCAGCGATCTTAATACTTTGGATAATCATGTTAACCTTCTTCTTCTTAAATTACACACTAAAGTATGGTGCAACCTGCAGCAATGTTATTAGCTCTAGACAATACCGTTCTTGAATTCGGTCGTTGTCTCCAGTTCTGCTGCACCATACTGAAAACTAAATCTTGTAACAATCCTTCATCACCACCACATGGTAATTTCAAAAACTCTTTTATATAACTTTTCTTTTGCTCATCAGTTGCGTCAGCTATTTGAAGTCGAGGAGTACCAATATATGGAGCTAGTAGCTGTTTACCTTCTATCCATGGTACCGATGTTCTTGAGAATATTGCTAGAATAATACAACCTAAGCTAAAAATATCACTCTTCATTGTGATGTTACCATTCATGATTTCTGGTGCTGAATAGTATGGTGGTCCTCTGGGGCCATACTTGAACGGATAATACGGTGATTGGTAGCTGAAATTCTCCCACACTCTGGAAAGTCCGAAATCGGCAAGTTTTAAAGTGTATGCCCAGTATCCGCAAATCATGATGTTATCGGGTTTTAAATCGCGATGGATAACCTCTTCAGAGTGTAAATAATCTACACCACGACATACTTGTTTGGTAAAGTCTAAAAGCGTACCAGAATCAGGGAATCGATTCAATATAAGGGAATTTAAATCTCCATTACAATACTCCATCACAATCCAGACAGCATCATCTATGTTGAAGTGGTTGTAGTATTTTACTACATTCTCGTGTGACAGTCTTCTGTGACATTGAACCTCTTTCATAATCCTATCAGCGTCATCTCGTCGTCCGATATCTATCCTCTTGACTGCAAAGCTATTACCATCTTTAGTTGCGTTATAAACCTTTCCAAAAGCACCAGCGCCCAATTCCTGAAGTATTTGGTACCCTTTGATTTCTCTGAAAGAATATACAAAGTAATAAATCTGGCAATATTGGACAATCATATATTGTGTAGATAATGCGTCTATTTTTCCCGGTCGTTTCCTGAATTCATTGTGTATAATAAAGGGTTTGGTCTGTAGATTTTAGAAATAAACAGAAAAGTAGATATTTACTGGGATTTCTGCCAACATATTGTTATTAACGTGAACTCAAATTATCAGAATTTCATAAAAGTAAATCACTATGTATTAAGAAACCTACCTAGATTCACAAGCACACATTTTTAAAAGTGTTTCCGTGATGTTAAAGCGGTGTCTCTTCTCTCAGTCTTTTTTGAAAGTATAGGCTAAATATCCCCGAAAATCATTTACTCATTTGAAAGACGTTAAACTGTTTTTTAATCTTTTGAATTGGAGACGGCTCATATAACAAGGAAGCTTTTATATTCTCCGAAAATCTCGTTTCGTAGAGGTGTTATTATTGTTCCCTATAACATATCGTAACATGGTTGTTAATATTCGAGGAGTGCACCGTGACCTCAATCACATGATGTACATTTTTTCATAAATTATACTTAAATAAACCATAAGGAAAATGTATACCCCTTGACTGTATAGTTTTATCGAGTAGAGAAATAATATATATTGGTGAGAACGAACTTATTGAACAGCCAAATTAGCTACACAAACTCTGGATCTTATGGGTGTGACCCCATCTTTCAAGTCTTACTTTGAATTGAGTCTCAATTGTTATATGTTTAAAATAGTACATCGCAATATATTTGTTGATACAACGTGATCCAATTTCTTGCTTAAATTATTCTTTTCTGTATAGTCGTATAGAGAGGAAAGGGGGTATCGTAGAATATATTGTAATATCTTTATAGGGTCATAAATGCTTCAGCTTTGTATAAGTTATAAATATTATGGCAAAATATGATTTTTCTCAGGCCGCAAGTGTCGATCTTAGTTTTCGGGATGATCAATTACATGGACTTTTGACGGTACAACTATTTATAATATATTTATTGTATCGACGAATATATTATATATTATAGTCCATATATAGGCTTAAATATATAGTATACTGTAGGCATATCGGCAATGTATAAGATTGTTGAAATGAAATTGGGAGAAATTCTTGGCTTCAGCCATGTCCGTCCGTCCATAATTACCCCTAAACACTCTAGAATGCCGAATTCTTGATGAAATTTTGACGAAACTTGATGGAGTATTACTTAAAGATGAACACTAATGAAATCAGAAAAAAAGTATCTATAATGATTGTTGAAACCGCATTTGATTTTTTATCCGAATACACTCCAGAGGGCACATATTTTTTTACGGATTTTGACTAAACTTATTGAAATTAATCATCACCAAAGAATTAAAAAAATAATACTAAAATGAGAACTGTGAACAGCTCCGAGCGTGGCAACTATGCGTTATCCCATGGATTTCGAACATTTTGAAACTTCTAACCTGCTAGCTTTCAATTCCGGTACTTTTCAGCCTACAATTGTAAGCGTAAACTTTCCGCTATATAGGCAATTTTTTCTACTATAAGTTTCTACTATCAGTTCCTTATTAGATTTTTGTACATGTCTAAGATTTCGGTAGGATATTTACATAAATTCCAAACCAAAATTTAAGTAGGTAGTAAGATGACAATTTGTCATGAAATTTAAACTCTCTATATTCAAATTTAAACATTATTTTGTAACTTTGGTTGAGAGAAAATTCAAGCTATGTGATAATTTGCTAATTCACAGCTTTATAAAGAGATATTTTTTGAATTTGTATGCAAAAATTTTACAAAAAAATAAATAAATTTTATTAGCAATTGGAATTTTTTCTTTTCGAGGGATGCAAATTATTTTGTATAGCTAATGTACTGTTTTTGCTTACATTCTTGAATTACACGGGATGTAGGGTCGCCTGAAATGAGATAAAAAAAAAAAACGGAAGTCCCCACGCCCAAACCGGAAGTGATCAAAAAATTTTGATGATATATTTTTAATTGTGTTGCGTATCTATCTATATCCTGTAAATTTCAGATCGATCCGAACATTAGAGCCCGAAAGTGTAACATAACCGTCCAAAATTGCAAAATAGTCAGATTTCGGTGGGCTATAAAACCGGAAGTTAATATTTGTCATGCAATATCAGCACATCTGTAGACAGCTGAGGTCAAGGACATTCTACATCTCAAATGTCAAGGTCATTTAAGGTCAAGGTCACGAGATATAGAGTTTTAAATTTTCGAAAAATTCGAACGGGCATAAAAAAAATTCAAATTCGAAAATCAAAATTCTGTTCCCAACATTTTTTAGATAAAGTATCAAGGTTTTGATAGACACCAAAATCATAAAAATCGGTTAATAATTGGCGGACTTATTAAATTTTTAAGAAAATTTGCCATTTTTGAAAACTGCGCATGCGCAACATTCAATTTAATTTTTCTTCATCTCAGGGGATTAAAATCATTTAGTATAGCTTAAATATACTGATTTTGTTTAGAATCTTGAATTACATCGGAAGCAGGGTCGCCCGACATGAGACGAAAAAACCGGAAGTCCCCACGCCCAAACCGGAAGTGATCAAAAAATTTTGATGATGTAGTTTTAATTGCGCTGCCTATCTATCTATATCCTGTGAATTCCAGACCGATGCGACTATTAGGGCCCGAGCTAGCTTGAAATCTTATTTGCATATTATGCAATTAGCCACTTTCGGTTTAGCGAAAATTTCATGTTAGATATTCATTTTTGATTCCAGCCCATATAAAAACCATTGGTGAAAACAGAAATAGTCTATCTTTTTCCGTTTGGGCTAGCGAGCTTCCCAAAAAAAAAAAAAAAAAAAAAAAAAAAAAAAAAAAAAAAAAATAATCCGAACGAAAACAAAGCGTGACAAATTTTATTTGCCACGCAAATGAAATATTGTACCAGTTCGTAAAAACGCGATTAAATATTAGCTTGTAACACACAAAAAAGTATGTAGCCTTTAAGAATTCGTGACGATTTCGACAAAAGTAAAGATTGGGGCTGATTGAATGATATGTACAGCATCTTGATAAATAAATAAAGGTATCAAGTCCAACTGGTAAATACCTATCTATTAATAATTCTTAAATGCGTTTCATCCCATTTTTAAAATTGTGGCGTGTCTCTAACCAATTAAGAGGACATGTTTTAAACTACAACTGTGTATTCAGTATATTCAAATGAGTTTTAATCGTACCTTCATAATATTGTATCACACTACAGTCGTTGGTAATATGCAGTGTGATAATTCATTTGACCACTTTCTACTAATATTAGCCAATATAATCCAAAGGCTGACTTCCATCTTTGTACAGTAATATCGATAATAATATTATTTATTGCAGTCCGTAAAAGTTTTGAGAGAAATCGATAAGGGAATTCTATACCTTATAGAGATTTGCCTAAGTCGTAATGATATTCAATCTAAAGGTAAGATCTTCAACTTATATTAGATACCACAATTCAGGAAGTGCTACAGGCAAGCGTTTTGTCCTTGCATATGCCCTTTCATATAAACTACTTATAATATAAAACATAAAA
>JAUJPP010000272.1:0-13915 GCA_030562195.1 Nipponacmea schrenckii
GTAACACAATAGTTAATATCAAATACACTGAACTGACCTACGGAAATGAACTACGCGATATGCGAAATGTCTTCCACAAGAAGTGAATTTTCTATTAATGACACAAATCTGTTTAATACCTTTGACTGAACTGAGAATTAAACAAACTAGAACCACTTTAAATTCCATGTTATATCAGTTAGATGTCTGTAAATATAAACAATCTGGTTGATAGACAATGGTTACTAAACTATTTCACTATAAGAATTACAAATCAACACCAAATATAGAATGTAGGGTAAAGTTAGCTCTGTATTCGTTATTATAATATTGACATTTTTTAGCAATATAAGCAACATTTTCGTGTCGATATAAGCTAAATAAGACATACATTTTGTTTATTTTTTTGTCATGTTCACTTTCCAAATCATTCACTAAATGTTGACCCCAACAATAACATTAAAACATATACTTAACTTATAGAATATACCTTTCTATCCTTGTAGTAAGATATACTATTTTACTTCTCAGTTTCAGTCAAAATATTATAAGATACATGTATATATAAATATTATGTTTTGACTTGAAAAGAGAAGTAAAATAGCCTAACATATATATATAGGTACACGACAGTTTATTGAATTGTTTACTGATAATAGAGTTAATACAGACTAGGCCTTCACAATAGTTATAGGCTATATTAGTGTAATACTCGACATTTAAACGCCATGCGAATATAACAAAATATTCACATTAGCTATTTTTTTTTACATTGAAATAATGTAAATACGTGTGGTGTTTATATCACAATAACTGCCATTGCCTCATCACCAAAATATTGAGCGTAGTAATACACGGTAACCAATGTAAATAAACATGGCCGTCGCGCTATTAACGTCGATCATCTTCAGGCTTGAACGTTGCCTCATAACTAAAACAATGGGTAATACATGGTATTCAATGTAAACAAACATGGCTGTCATGTCAAAAGAAGTCGAATTTGTTATGGTGGCATTGTTTGAATATATAAATATGATCAATAAACTGTTTCCTTGTGGCTTATTTGCTCATACTTTTATTATTATTTCGTAGTATATTCCAATCTCTGTCCTCCTATTGATACCAATATGACCTGGACTAAGTTTGTTTCCTTTTGTAAGTATTATATTACAATTAGGAAAGTGAGATTATGGGACGAAATTGGACAGAGGTGAAGCGACAAACTGGGAGGAGGAAATTGGAAAAGATGTTGTGAACTGGAATGGGGAGATATGGGTAGGGATGGTGATACACCCACAATCGTTGAGTTCAATCAATTAATAGCCAATTCTGTGCATTCCATAAACCCAACAGATTAATTGAAACAAAACTTTAATATATAAATATATGCTATAATCTTTGTTACTTCAATACTTCCAAAGCAAAAAGGTTTCATTTCTCAACTGAAATACCATGATATTTATAATAATCTTTATTACGAAAACAAATTTTAATACATTATAGAACAAAATAGATTAAAATAGTTACAATGTTACTTATAACTAAAATTGTTTAGTTTGACAAAAATTCATGAGTTTAAAACAGCTTTACTATTAATAACTAATTACCTACGAGAAAGCAAGGAAAAGACAAGAAAGCCAAAAGTAATGAGAAAACATGTATATTGATGTGATAATCTGTAACCCAGTAGTAATAATATTTATTATAAATTACTACATGTATATTGATGTGATAATCTGTAACCCAGTAGTAATGGTATTTATTATAAACTACTTCATGTATATTGATGTAATAATCTGTAACCCAGTAGTAATGGTATTTATTATAAACTACTACATGTATATTGATGTAATAATCTGTAACCCAGTAGTAATGGTATTTATTATAAACTACTACATGTATATTGATGTAATAATCTGTAACCCAGTAGTAATGGTATTTATTATAAACTACTACATGTATATTGATGTAATAATCTGTAACCCAGTAGTAATGGTATTTATTATAAACTACTACATGTATATTGATGTAATAATCTGTAACCCAGTAGTAATGGTATTTATTATAAACTACTACATGTATATTGATGTAATAATCTGTAACCCAGTAGTAATGGTATATATTATAAACTACTACATGTATATTGATGTAATAATCTGTAACCCAGTAGTAATAGTATTTATTATAAACTATAACATGTATATTGATGTAATAATCTGTAACCCAGTAGTAATGGTATATATTATAAACTACTACATGTATATTGATGTAATAATCTGTAACCCAGTAGTAATGGTATTTATTATAAACTACTACATGTATATTGATGTAATAATCTGTAACCCAGTAGTAATGGTATTTATTATAAACTACTACATGTATATTGATGTAATAATCTGTAACCCAGTAGTAATAGTATTTATTATAAACTACTACATGTATATTGATGTAATAATCTGTAACCCAGTAGTAATAGTATTTATTATAAATTACTACATGTATATTGATGTAATAATCTGTAACCCAGTAGTAATGGTATTTATTATAAACTACTACATATATATTGATGTAATAATCTATAACCCAGTAGTAATAGTATTTATTATAAACTACTACATGTATATTGATGTAATAATCTGTAACCCAGTAGTAATAGTATTTATTATAAACTTCTACATGTATATTGATGTAAAAATCTGTAACCCAGTAGTAATGGTATGGTATTTTTTTATAAACTATAACATGTATATTGATGTAATAATCTGTAGCCCAGTAGTAATGGTATTTATTATAAATTACTACATGTATATTGATGTAATAATCTGTAACCCAGTAGTAATAGTATTTATTATAAACTTCTACATGTATATTGATGTAAAAATCTGTAACCCAGTAGTAATGGTATGGTATTTATTATAAACTATAACATGTATATTGATGTAATAATCTGTAGCCCAGTAGTAATGGTATTTATTATAAATTACTACATGTATATTGATGTAATAAACTGTAACCCAGTAGTAATAGTATTTATTATAAACTACTACATGTATAAATTTATGTAATAATCTGTAGCCCAGTAGTAATGGTATTTATTATAAACTACTATATGTATCTTGATGTAATAATCTGTAACCCAGTAGTAATGGTATTTATTATAAATTACTACATGTATATTGATGTAATAATCTGTAACCCAGTAGTAATAGTATTTATTATAAACTTCTACATGTATATTGATGTAATAATCTGTAACCCAGTAGTAATGGTATCTATTATAAACTTCTACATGTATATTGATGTAAAAATCTGTAACCCAGTAGTAATGGTATTTATTATAAATTACTACATGTATATTGATGTAATAATCTGTAACCCAGTAGTAATAGTATTTATTATAAACTTCTACATGTATATTGATGTAAAAATCTGTAACCCAGTAGTAATGGTATGGTATTTATTATAAACTATAACATGTATATTGATGTAATAATCTGTAGCCCAGTAGTAATGGTATTTATTATAAATTACTACATGTATATTGATGTAATAATCTGTAACCCAGTAGTAATAGTATTTATTATAAACTACTACATGTATATTGATGTAATAATCTGTAGCCCAGTAGTAATGGTATTTATTATAAACTACTATATGTATCTTGATGTAATAATCTGTAACCCAGTAGTAATGGTATTTATTATAAACTTCTACATGTATATTGATGTAATAATCTGTAACTCAGTAGTAATGGTATTTATTATAAACTACTACATGTATATTGATGTAATAATCTGTAACCCAGTAGTAATGGTATATATTATAAACTACTACATGTATATTGATGTAATAATCTGTAACCCAGTAGTAATGGTATTTATTATAAACTACTACATGTATATTGATGTAATAATCTGTAACCCAGTAGTAATGGTATTTATTATAAACTACTATATGTATCTTGATGTAATAATCTGTAACCCAGTAGTAATAGTATTTATTATAAACTACTACATGTATATTGATGTAATAATCTGTAAGCCAGTAGTAATGGTATTTATTATAAACTACTACATGTATATTGATGTAATAATCTGTAACCCAGTAGTAATGGTATTTATTATAAACTACTACATGTATATTGATGTAATAATCTGTAACTCAGTAGTAATGGTATTTATTATAAACTACTACATGTATATTGATGTAATAATCTGTAACCCAGTAGTAATGGTATTTATTATAAACTACTACATGTATATTGATGTAATAATCTGTAAGCCAGTAGTAATGGTATTTATTATAAACTACTACATGTATATTGATGTAATAATCTGTAACCCAGTAGTAATGGTATTTATTATAAACTACTACATGTATATTGATGTAATAATCTGTAAGCCAGTAGTAATGGTATTTATTATAAACTACTACATGTATATTGATGTAATAATCTGAAACCCGGTAGTAATAGTATTTATTATAAACTAATACATGTATATTGATGTAATAATCTGTAGTCCAGTAGTAATGGTATTTATTATAAACTACTACATGTATATTGATGTAATAATCTGTAGCCCAGTAGTAATAGTATTTATTATAAAATACTACATGTATATTGATGTAATAATCTGTAACCCAGTAGTAATAGTATTTATTATAAACTACTACATGTATATTGATGTAATAATCTGTAACCCAGTAGTAATAGTATTTATTATAAACTACTACATGTATATTGATGTAATAATCTGTAACCCAGTAGTAATAGTATTTATTATAAATTACTACATGTATATTGATGTAATAATCTGTAAGCCAGTAGTAATGGTATTTATTATAAACTACTACATGTATCTTGATGTAATAATCTGTAACCCAGTAGTAATAGTATTTATTATAAACTACTACATGTATATTGATGTAATAATCTGTAACCCAGTAGTAATGGTATATATTATAAACTACTACATGTATATTGATGTAATAACCTGTAACCCAGTAGTAATGGTATATATTATAAACTACTACATGTATATTGATGTAATAATCTGTAACCCAGTAATAATGATATTTATTATAAATTACTACATGTATATTGATGTAATAATCTGTAACCTAGTAGTAATGGTATTTATTATAAACTACTACATGTATATTGATGTAATAATCTGTAACCCAGTAGTAATGGTATTTATTATAAACTACTACATGTATATTGATGTAATAATCTGTAACCCAGTAGTAATGGTATTTATTATAAACTACTACATGTATATTGATGTAATAATCTGTAACCCAGTAGTAATAGTATTTATTATAAATTACTACATGTATATTGATGTAATAATCTGTAACCCAGTAGTAATGTTATTTATTATAAACTACTACATGTATATTGATGTAATAATCTGTAACCCAGTAGTAATAGTATTTATTATAAATTACTACATGTATATTGATGTAATAATCTGTAACCCAGTAGTAATGGTATTTATTATAAACTACTACATGTATATTGATGTAATAATCTGTAACCTAGTAGTAATAGTATTTATTATAAACTACCACATGTATATTGATGTAATAATCTGTAACCTAGTAGTAATGGTATTTATTATAAACTACTACATGTATATTGATGTAATAATCTGTAAGCCAGTAGTAATGGTATTTATTATAAACTACTACATGTATATTGATGTAATAATCTGTAACCTAGTAGTAATGGTATTTATTATAAACTACTACATGTATATTGATGTAATAATCTGTAACCCAGTAGTAATGGTATTTATTATAAACTACTACATGTATATTGATGTAATAATCTGAAACCCAGTAGTAATAGTATTTATTATAAACTACTACATGTATATTGATGTAATAATCTGAAACCCGCTAGTAATGGTATTTATTATAAACTACTACATGTATTTTGATGTAATAATCTGTAACCTAGTAGTAATAGTATTTATTATAAACTACTACATGTATATTGATGTAAAAATCTGTAGCCCAGTAGTAATAGTATTTATTATAAACTACTACATGTATATTGATGTAATAATCTGTAACCCAGTAGTAATAGTATTTATTATAAACTACTACATGTATATTGATGTAAAAATCTGTAGCACAGTAGTAATAGTATTTATTATAAACTACTACATGTATATTGATGTAATAATCTGTAACCCAGTAGTAATAGTATTTATTATAAACTACTACATGTATATTGATGTAATAATCTGTAACCCAGTAGTAATGGTATTTATTATAAACTACTACATGTATATTGATGTAAAAATCTGTAGCCCAGTAGTATTGGTATTTATTATAAATTACTACATGTATATTGATGTAATAATCTGAAACCCGGTAGTAATGGTATTTATTATAAACTACTATATGTATCTTGATGTAATAATCTGTAACCCAGTAGTAATGGTATTTATTATAAACTACTACATGTATATTGATGTAATAATCTGTAACCCAGTAGTAATGGTATATATTATAAACTACTACATGTATATTGATGTAATAATCTGTAGCCCAGTAGTAATAGTATTTATTATAAACTTCTACATGTATATTGATGTAATAATCTGTAACCCAGTAGTAATGGTATTTATTATAAACTACTACATGTATATTGATGTAATAATCTGTAACCCAGTAGTAATGGTATTTATTATAAACTACTACATGTATATTGATGTAATAATCTGTAACCCAGTAGTAATGGTATTTATTATAAACTTCTACATGTATATTGATGTAATAATCTGTAACCCAGTAGTAATGGTATATATTATAAACTACTACATGTATATTGATGTAATAATCTGTAACCCAGTAGTAATAGTATTTATTATAAACTATAACATGTATTTTGATGTAATAATCTGAAACCCGGTAGTAATGGTATTTATTATGAACTACTATATGTATCTTGATGTAATAATATGTAACCCAGTAGTAATGGTATTTATTATAAACTACTACCTGTATATTGATGTAATAATCTGTAATAATAGGAAAAACCCGTCGGGAAACATTTAAATTTACGTGGTCACTCACACAAAGTGTGCAAGTCTTATCCTTAATACCTAGGAATCCCGATCTGGGAACGACCACAGACCACAGACGCACTTTGGAATTGGATTGTATCCATCAACTCAAGTCCATGGCATCGAAAGGCATCAATGAATTTTATCACATCACTGGCCCTTATCCTTTGTATTTATTGAGATTAAATATATTCAAATACTCCACTTACTGATAGATATAAGGTGGAACTGTAAACTATTACTCAGTCCATCATCATTGGTAATATTTAAATACTGTCTGTATATATCAATTGATATAATATTTATTCTTAAGGGGGTTGACAACCCTAAACCTATGTACAAAAAATAGACGATTTCAACCACTTCTTTTCCACCTATCTGAAATATTTAAATATCAATGGAAAGGGGGGACTTTCAGCTATCCAAAAATATAAAATTTATTTCTTTATGACATTTCAACTTTAAGAAATAGTGTATGAAAGATGAACGAAAAAAACGACAATTATTCCCTTAAAATTAGCATATCTACTAGGCTATTTCATATAGAAGGTTGAAATTTTGCACAACGCAAGCCTACATGTATCTCTACAAAATTACTTTGGCTTTTTGGAAAATTTTGTTTTGTTTTGAAGATATTGATAGAAATCAAAATTTTGCGAGTGAATTTACGAAAAATTGAATTTTTAAAAACTATTCTCTGCCCCGTATCCTTGTCCTTTGATCTCACAGTTGATGAAGAAATTAAATTGAGATGAAAACCTCTTAACAACCTCTTAAAGATATAATTTGGATTGAATATCTCTGTTTCGTCATAAATTAATATATATAACTAGCGCTTATTCCCGGCTGCGCCCGGGGTAATTTACCAGTCACTTGAATAATATTTCATACCCACGATATTTCTTTTAATTCAATGCATGAGTAGTTGGTAGTGAAAAAACATTCAGTACTTAAAAGTTAAAAAATCGGCGCCGAATATTTGAGAGGCATTCTATTGGTTTAAATTGTAGACATGGTTTTCCAAAAAAAAATTTGTCATCGGCCTTCACGTACTTGATAACCGTTGGTAAATTTATTAATAGCCAAAGTAAATAAAAGAAAATTATGCCGTTTCACTCGGCAGTCTTCAGTGTGTTTTTGACAAAGTAAACAACGAATGCGTAAACAAAGACACAGGTGCATATCTTTGCATTTCCAGGAATATGCATCCACAGTCTCGCCGTCTCTCAGTAAAGTTATGGTCACTCCTTATATTGACTCTAGAATGTTCTCCACATTTCTGGAAGGCTTGTTTACTGTGCTTGCATGATTGTTGATTTCAACATTTTGAACAAAGTAAACAACGAATGGCAAAACAAAGAAATATCGTGGGTATGAAATATTTTTAATTCAATGCATGAGTAGTTGGTAGTGAAAAAACATTCGGTACTTTAAAGTTAAAAATATCGGCGTCGAATATTTGAGTGGCATTCTATTGATTTAAATTGTAGACATGGTTATCCAAAAACAATTTGTCATCGGCCTTCACATACTTGATAACCGTTGGTAAATCTATTAATAGCCAAAGTAAATAAAAGAAAATTATGCCGTTTCACTCGGCAGTCTTCTGTGTGTTTTTTGACAAAGTAAACAACGAATGCGTAAACAAAGACTCAGGTGCACATCCTTGCATATATGGGATTGTGCATGCACAGCATCTCCTTCCTGCCTGCCTCCGTCTTTGAGCTATGGCGACCATACACACACAGACACTTCCTCTTATATAAATAATAGATATTAAGACTGGATGCTAGTGGAGTATGTCTAGGAGTTGTGTATTACCAACAATTCCAGTCGACCCAGTTTTAAATGGGTACGGATACTCCAGGAAAGATCAATGCCAATGGGGTTTGGACGATATGTTTGCTTTTCAAATAATGTCCCTTTTATGTTATGTTATGTTTTAATTTTAATTCGTAAGAATTTATAACCATAAAAAGTATAAAACTCTGAACAACTTGTCTCCTTCCTACCTTTCAAGCCTCTTTAGCTATAAACAGACGCCTTATTCTAGCATAAATTCAAAACTTGTGGTGCAAAAACCACGAATCAATTTGATTAAACAAAGTATTAAATACAAAGGATCAATTTTATGGAATGGTCTAGACGAAAATATAAAATCAGCATCAGATTTTAAGACTTTTCGAAGGATGATTCTTGGTAATCTTTCATTAACATAAGCATACTTCCTGTTACACGGGTATTCTTTTCACCAACTATAGGCTTACTTGCTGATGGCTATCGTAACAATTGTGTTTCTCCATGATTTAATGATTTAAGTAATTATTTTATTAATTTTATTTTTCCCTTTCTCACAGGTATATCACCACCAACAATTCTATTTTGGCCTAACTTGAACCATTTTGAAAATCTAAATTATTACTGTCGGGGGATGAGTAAACATCCTTTAAGCTTGTCTTGAGCATGGCCAAATCCTACCCCCCCCCCTCCATAGAAAATAAGAACATAAAATGGAGTAGGGTTGGGTAGCCCGCTCGCAGCACATGCACTGACGCTTTGGCAATTCTTTTTTTTTTTTTTTTTTTTTTTTTTTTTTTTTTTTATATGTATGTTTTGATGTCTGATCGTCTCATGCAGATGTACTTGTCTATTCCTTGGTTTTTGTGGTCATGTACTTGATCGCACAAAGATGAATCTGTCCATTTTATACACATGTACTTGTGTATTTTAAAACTAATTGTACGTTGAAATAATACGTGATTTTTTGCGGTCGTGTGCATGGCCGCGGGAGCTATGTATTACATCCATTTTATAAACAAATTGTAGGTTGAAAATCTGTCCGTTCATGTACTTGTGTATTTTTAAACAAATTGTACGTGGAGTATTGTATATTTATTTTATGGTCATGTACTTGATCGCCGGAACATAGATCTGTCCATTTGATACACATGTACTTGTGTATTTTTAGTATTTCAGACGAATTGTATATTGAGATATTATGTATTTTCGATGCCCCATGGGCTGAATGTGAGACAGGACCATGTCCTTGTGTATTGGGCCTAATTCCGACCCATGTAAAATAAAGAGTTTATTATTATGTCTAATGAAATAACATCATCCTCTGCTTTTGTGATAATTTGAAAGTGTTAAGGTTGGAATCAATTTCACAAGAAAATCGTCATGATCTAAGCTTTCTCTAATGTTCACATCTAATTTTGAGGTTTATGCTACACATTTGATTTAGGAGATTTTTATAATAAACTATAAACAGCAATCATTTTTTTTTTATTTACTTAAAATGAAAAAAAGAAACGAGATCTGAGCGTTAAATTTTACCTTGGAAAAAGAAAAAGACAGTATTTTTTATTGTAACAACGTGTAAATCTGACTTTGTGTGACACTATCCGCCTTGTGGGTGTTTTATGAAGAAACCAGACTATTAATGGTATATAGATCCTTTGTTGGTATTGCCATTTAACAAAGATAGCTTGTCAGGCAAGGTAACATACGCCCACTGGCAGCATTGAATTTGAAAAATAAATAGAGCAATGACTTAAAAACATTCACTAAATGGATACTAAAGTCAAGGGCAAAAACTCAAAAACACCAAGTTTCATCAAAATCCATTGAAAATTGTAGCTTCTATTGAACCAATAAAATTTTGACGCAATCTTACTAAGTCAAGGGCAATAACTAAAAAACTGTTCATCGAAAAATCTTCAAATTCGAACTTGACCGTCGTCTTATCAATTCTAATGCTCATACCAAGTTTCATTTAAATCCATTGAAAATTGTAGCTTCTATTTTGTCTAAAACAAATATAGAGGCTAGGGCAATAACTCTAAAACTGTTTATCGCAAAATCGTCCACATCGAACTTGACCGCCGGCTTATCAATTCCAATGCCCATACCAAGTTTCATTAAAATCCATAGATAATTGTAGCTTCCGTAGTGTCTACAGAAAATGAATTTTTACGCAATTTTACTTAGTCAAGGGCAATTACTCATAAACTTTTCATCAAAGATAGCTTGCCAGGCAAGGTAACATACGCCCACTGGCAGCATTGAATTTGAAAAATAAATAGATCAATAATTCAAAAAACATTCACTGAATGAATATTGAAGTCAAGGGCAAAAACTCAAAAATTGTTCATGGAAAATCGTCAAATTCAAACTTGTCCACCATCTTATCTATTTCAATACTCATACCAAGTTTCATCAAATCTATTAAAAAATGTTAGCTTATTTTGCACCCAAAAATATTTTTGATACAATTTTACTAAGTCATGGGCAATAACGCAAAAACCTTTCGTTAAAAAAAAAGTCAGAAATTCAATCTTGACTAATGTCTTATCAATGCTGATGCTTACACCAAGTTCCATCAAAATCCTTTGAAAATTAAAGCTTCTTATTGCAACCACAATAGAATTTTGACGCAATTTTACTAAGTCAAGGGCAATAACTTAAAACAATTCATTGAAAAACTGTCAAATTCAAACTTGACTGAGGCCTAATCAATGCCGATGCTCACACCAAGTTTCATCAACATCCTCTGAAAATTGGAGGATTTATTTTATCGAAATCAAAATTTTGACAAGATTTTTCTAAGTCAAGGGCAATAACTCAAAAAACGTTCATGCGATAATTTCCATTTTCGAACTTGACCGAGATATCATCAATATATACATGTATGCCAAGTTTCATTAAGATCAGATAAAAACAGGGGCGACGGCAATATACGTCCAAATTTCCATGTGGGCGTATAAAAAGCTTCACTTCCTCTGTTACGTAAGAACCCGTAACGAATGCAGATCATTTGTTGGGGGAATCATTTAATTAGTTTGAGCACAAGTGACTGCATATTTGAATTATTGCTTTCAACACTTTCAATATTTGTTTTTTTTTTATTCTTGCTTCTAACTCTTGACAAGTGTAGTTGATAAAATTTTGAAAATTTCTTGTATAACAATCTCCAAGGTCTTTGTTGTTGGAATTTGTTGGAGTCTTTTTTGATCATGTTGTAAAACTTTTTACTAGGGTATTTATAAGATTTTGTGCATCCTGCTTTTCATCGACATCTCACGAAAAGCATATTTTGTCCAGCAGATTGCTTTGCACATGACAGTTTCTAGCTTACAAAGGGTTAATGTTTGATGCAGACCCAGAACAGGAAATCTTAAACATTTACCTCAGACTGTGGATGAAAAGGTTTGTATTCAATCTGGAATCGAACCAACAGCATTCAAGCATGTAGTCGTGAAACCACTCCTCAAAAAGCCGGGACTTGATGTCACAGCCCTTAGCAACTTCCGACCCGTGTCAAATCTACCATTCTTATCGAATTCTGTCTTGTGGAGTTACGCAGGGTTCAGTTTTGGGTCCAGTTCTATTTGTATTATATACTAAACAGCTGGGTCAGCTGATCGATAAGCATGGTATTTCCAGACATGATGATACACAACTCTAAACTAGTTACCTTCCTGAACCTGTTGATTTTACTATTATGCAGCTATGCTTCGAGCACAATAAATCTTGGATGACACAAAATATGCTGAAACTTAATGATTCTAAAACAGAGTGTATGCTCATTGGACCCCCATCGCGTATCAAAAAGCTACAAGCAGATCATCTACAAATAGGTGTGATACTAGATTCCACATTAAGCTTGGAGAAGCACGTGAACGACGTCATTAGGAAATGCTATTATCATCTCCGAAACATTGGAAGCATCAGACGGTTAATTACCGAGTCTGTGGCAGCTACACTTGTTTTTTCCTTAGTGTTAACTCGCATCCATTACTGTAATAGTCTACTTTCTGAAACGTCATCCTCCAATATAACAAGACTACAATTAATCCAAAATACTGCAGCCCACATAGTAACAAAATCGTCAAATAACGCCCATAATACACCAGTTCTGAAGAAGCTCCATTGCCTGGCATTATCGAACCTGATCAATTTTTAAATCGCTTCTTTAACTTATCAATGTACCTCAAACATGGCTCCAAAATACTGGACTGATCTTATTGCAAAGAAATTTCCTTCAAGAAACCTGAGATCTAGCGACAAAAATCTGCTACAAGTGCCTAACTATAACATGAAAACGTATGGTTTACGTGCCTTTTCATTGGCTGCAACCAACGTTTGGAATAATCTCCTTATGTCCTCAGAAAGTCTTAAATCTTTGCCAACACACAAAATATTCAAGAACAAAGTGAAAACTGATTTATTTAACTCTTGTTAGTCTCTATACCTCTTTTTTGTTCGCGCCATGAGCAGACATTTTTTGTGGAGTTTAGCGCCATTTAAATCAGTCTAATTAAAATATAAACCTAACTTTCCTTCGTATTTTATTAGTTTCGTTTCGAATGTTTTTATTACCTATTGGCTTTGAACGTAACCACTACAGTTAGGTCTAACACTGCCCTTCAATACGGACTGTTCGAACGACCTTTGACCTAACTCAGTTTTAACCTGATGACCTTTGTTTTAACCGATCCACTTAATTTGAACTGATACGGAACAGCCAATGAAAAACCCTGGTACGAAGGCCATTCCACATATCAAACACACATTTCTTTTAGTATAAACCTTCTTCGGTGTCTATATTGAATCCATAATATAGAAATAATTTATCAGCGGTTGACAAAACAGCCATTTTGTTCTACATTCTATTTGAGCGGACTTGATAACCTAGTCTAATACGTTTCAGAATTCACCAATTGGTTAAAACTGAGTTAGACCAAAGGTCGTTCAAAAAGTTCGCATTGAAGGGCAGTGTTAAACATAACTGTAGTGGTTACGTACAAAACCAATAGCTAATAAAAACATACGAAACGAAACTAATAAAATACGAA
>JAUJPP010000273.1:0-13550 GCA_030562195.1 Nipponacmea schrenckii
AGTATAATGTAGAACAAATTCACATTATCAATGAAACCCACTAAATAAAATTAAATAAATAAGTGCAGGTTGTTAGTTAGTGGTTAAGTGCTGTGAATTAAGGAGAAATAAAGACGGAAATAGAGTATGAAATGAAATATGACGAAATATAAAATAAGTATAGATCACGTACAACCAACGTACAAATGAACAAAATGAACTGTAAAATAATCAAAGTCCAAACTTCAAAATACAAAGACAACTTATCGACAAACTATGAAACCGAATATGTGCTAAGTCAAATGTAACAATACCAAATGACTTTCTAAAATCAAAAACAAAAAAAAACTCCAAATCCCAAATTCTGTAAAGTCACAAAGTCTAAATCGACAAAATCAAAGTCTAAATAAACACCTGAATTTTATACGCAAAACAAAAATATCCAATTCTGAAAATGAAAACTGAACGTAATGAATATTATGTGTAATGCACCTGGAATATGTTAAGTATTTACTAATGTTATAATGTTAATGTATGCTTATGCTTTAATTTATGTAGAGTAAAACTTTGTTTTTACTCACAGGAAGTTGTAAATGTAAACAAAAATTCTTATGTAGGTCAACAGGAAGTAACTATTTGGGTCAACAGGAAATAACTATTCATGTAACCAGGGCCACCTTCGGGTGACACTATTTATGAACCAAGTCACGACTAAGTACACCCGAATGATGTCTAGTCGGCACTATGGTCGAACCGAATTGGACCAACCTCGAGAGGTTGGTTGAGAATGGTTCCAAGATGGCGACTGGAAAAGGAAGGTGAGTTTGATCAGGAAATATTTTTGCTATTTCTGTGGAAACCTGATACGAAAAGCAGATCACATCTAATTAAAGTTTTTAGGCGTGTATAGTAGTTCAATAGAGGTTTTATCTTTTCATTAGAATGGTTAGTATGCCATCCCCGACGAAGTTTTTGGAGCGGCTCAAATTGTTTCGTTAGGCCCAGCGTGGTACTTAGAGGCGCCAGGTCTTAGCCTATCACTATCTATTATTTTCTTTGGAATGTCACCCTCTCCTCTTGTCTCCCTCTTCCGATAAGCTTACTTACTGTTATGAAATAGGCCCATAGGCCTAGATAACGACTTTATAATTTTTTTAATTAAATTTCTACATAAGCCTAGAGGTCTACGTCTGAACAGCAAAAGGTACCATGGGGGGGAGTGGTTGGATCTAGGCTATTCAATTTATTGTGTTTTTTGTTTAATTCAGCTCTACTGTAATACTTGAATTTGAGTATGGTGGACAGTTGTACTCAATACCAACTGATCAGACGACTGCCGATCTTGTGAATTCTCCCAATTTAGGTATGTACAAAATAGTCATTATGCTGAATTGTGTATTCTCTCAAGATAAATTTGAAAACATATAAGCTTATACAGTATCTACTATTTTCCTTTTACCATAAACAATAGCAATGGTTAATGGACACCCAAATCTTTCTTTCTAGGTTCAACTGAACAAGGGAATATTCTATCGGAACTTGTCCGTCTAAACACATTAAGTAATGTGACCAAACCAACAAAACCTGTCGGTTCTACATGTACCGGTACCAGTAAAGGATCAGAAAAGTGTGTTCCCCATTTTTGGACCGAATCAGAAGAAAAGGCTCTCCTCAAGTTGAGACTATCAAGAGAGAAGCTCTTTATAAAGGGCGAGAAGAACCATGTCACTCTATGGAATGCCATAAGGGAAGAGATGTTGAAACTTGACTTCGATCCAAGTGTTACTCAAATAATAAATAAGTGGAACTCTCTAAAAAAACGCTACAAAAAGGTCACAGACTCAAACAATTCAACTGGCTCTGAGCGATTAGATTTCAAATACCAGGACGATTTTGATGTCGTTTTTGGTACACGAGCATCAACTGTCCCTGCTTTCACCTTTGATTCACTTACCACCAAAGCCAAGGGAAAAGCTTCAAGCTCATCTACAATATCTTCTCCCCCCCCCCCCCTGTCACCTGCACTCAGTGTTGCCTCATCAATTAATGAAGACAAGATTGAAAACAGTGGAAAGAGGAAGAAATATGATACTGGTGATGTCGAAGTTTCATCCTCCCCAGAATAGAGTCAGACACCCAAAGTCGCTCGCCGTAGCGGTGGTGCTAAGAATCAGCAGCTTTTGATAATGTCAGAAATGAAGGACGTAGGAAAGGAGATGGTGTCAGAGGCCAAAAAAATGCACACAGAAAAAATGAGTAGAGTCGACAGATTTTTTGATTTATTCGAGCAGTTTATTAATAAATGAGACATTTTACTGAAATCATAAGGCATAATAATCCCGTCCATTGTTTCTATTGTTATAGGTGTTATAGAAGATATTCTTCTATTGTGTTAAACATTTCATGTTGAGAACTTGAAGAGTCACAAGTGTTGACAACTTTCAAAACGGGTTCCCCTTTAATTGCGTGGCAAATAAAATTTGTCACGCTTTGTTTTCGTTCGGATTATTTTTTTTTTTTTTTTTTTTTTTTTTTTTTTTTTTTTTTTTTTTGGGAAGCTCGCTAGCCCAAACGGAAAGAGATAGACTATTTCTGTTTTCACCAATGGTTTTTATATGGGCTGGAATCAAAATTGAATGTCTAACATGAAATTTTCGCTAACCCGAAAGTGGCTAATTGCATAATATGCAAATAAGATTTCAAGCTAGCTCGGGCCCTAATAGTCGCATCGGTCTGAAATTTACAGGATATAGAAAGATAGGCAGCGCAATTAAAACTACATCATCAAAATTTTTTGATCACTTCCGGTTTGGGCGTGGGGACTTCCGTTTTTTTCGTCTCATGTCGGGCGACCCTGCTTCCCATGTAATTCAAGATTCTAAACAAAAACAGTATATTTTAGCTATACTAAATGATTTTAATCCCCTGAGATGCAGAAAAATTAAATTGAATGTTGCGCATGCGCAGTTTTCAAAAATGGCAAATTTTCTTAAAAATTTAATAAGTCCGCCAATTATTAACCGATTTTTATGATTTTGGTGTCTATCGAAACCTTGATACTTTATCTAAAAAATGTTGGGAACAGAATTTTGATTTTCGAATTTGAATTCTTTTTATGCCCGTTCGAATTTTTCGAAAATTTAAAACTCTATATCTCGTGACCTTTGACCTTCAATGACCTTGACATTTGAGATGTAGAATGTCCTTGACCTCAGCTGTCTATAGATGTGCTGATATTGCATGACAAATATTAACTTCCGGTTTTATAGCCCACCGAAATCTGACTATTTTGCAATTTTGGACGGTTAGTTACACTTTCGGGCTCTAATGTTCGGATCGATCTGAAATTTACAGGATATAGATAGATACGCAACACAATTAAAAATATATCATCAAAATTTTTTGATCACTTTCGGTTTGGGCGTGGGGACTTCCGGGTTTTTTTTATCTCATTTCAGACGACCCTACATCCCGTGTAATTCAAGAATGTAAGCAAAAACAGTATATATTAGCTATACAAAATAATTTGCATCCCTCGAGAAGAAAAAAATTCAAATTGCTAGTTGCGCATGCGCCATTTTTCCGAGAATGGCAAATTTTCTTTAAAATTTAATTAGTCCGTCATTTATTATCCGATTTGTATGATTTTGGTATCTATCAAAACCTTGCTCCCTAATCTAAAGTATGTTTGAAACAGAATTTTGATTTTCGAACATGAATTTATTTCATGCCCGTTTGAATTTTTTGAAAATTTGAAATTCTATATCTTGTGACCTTCACCTTCAATGACCTTGAAATTTTCCATATAGAATGGTCTTGGCTGTCTATAGATATGACAATATTGAATGAAAAATATCAACTTCTGGGTTTTATAGCCAACCGAATTCTGACATTTTTGAAACTTTGAACGGCAATATTACATTTCCTTACGAACACATTGACTTGAGATTTTCTGTTTTATAATAGCCTCAAAACTCTTCAATAAAGGATATATGCCAAAAGTGCAGAAGCATATTTTAAAAACTCCAGTACTAACATAAAATATATTCATCCCACATCAATGTGGTATACATCATTGGACTCCAAATTAAATTGTCTCTTAAAAGATATGCGACATGGTCGTTTTACCATGAAAATTTAAGCATTAATTTTAGATAAATTAACAAAATAAATACCAATTTTGGGTTTTTTATTTCATAAAATCTGTTTCAAATTGATCAGTCAGGGTGTTAAAGGCTGTTATATAACATGTCAGTAAAACTGGTGGTTTAAATTTTCACACCTACTTGTCAAATCACTGAGCTGGGGAACAAATTAATCTGATTATGTAATTTCTTAAAATATTTCCATTCAAATTCAAAACATACATCAAGTTAAAGAAGTAAATTCGCTTGTCATTGATCAGTTCGAATTTTGTTCGTATCTTAAATAGAAATGATTTTATAAAAAAAAAGTCAAATACAGTCATGTGAAGAGTAGCAGACATATAAGTCTTATAAAACACAGATGAACTATTGACCACTTTAGTCACGGTTCAACGCACACAGGTGGCCAAAGAGTAAATTAATCTAATGATATAATCTGATAACCCTAATAAAATTTATTTTTTTGTAAAATTTTTGCATACAAATTCAAAAAATATCTCTTTATAAAGCTGTGAATAAGCAAAATTATCACATAGCTTGAATTTTCTCTCTATGTTAATTACAACCAAAGTTACAAAATAATGTTTAAATTTGAAAATAGAGAGTTTAAATTTCATGACAAATTGTCATCTTACTACCTACTTAAATTTTGGTTTGGAATTTATGTAAATATCCTACCGAAATCTTTAAAAGTGTACAAAAATCTAATAAGGAACTGATAGTAGAAACTT
Organism: Nipponacmea schrenckii; assembly: GCA_030562195.1. Taxonomy (NCBI): domain Eukaryota; kingdom Metazoa; phylum Mollusca; class Gastropoda; family Lottiidae; genus Nipponacmea; species Nipponacmea schrenckii. The sequence continues at coordinate 4,856 of JAUJPP010000273.1, forward strand.
ATAGTAAAAAAAATTGCCTCTATAGCGAAAGGTTTATGCTTACAATTGTAGGCTGAAAAGTACCGGAATTCAAAGCTAGCAGGTTAGAAGTTTCAAAATGATCGAAATCCATGGGATAACGCATAGTTGCCACGCTCGGAGCTGTTCACAGTTCTAGTTTTATTTTGTTATGTTTTTGTGGTTAATAAATCACACGTTCTTTTCATTTTATTATTACTGTGTTTAATAATCATCATAATTGGTGTGAATAAGAAGTGAATAATTGACATAGGAATTGTTTTACATTGAGTGGGGGGGGGGGGCATACACCGCTTTCTATATCACTCAAATAAAGCGATCAATCGTTCTCGCAGAGCAATTCCATCGTTGTTATTAGGAATCCCAAAGTTTCCACGAATTTCATCAGGAGCCACATCGCGCTCAATAAAGTCATCCAATTCCTCTTGGGTTGTTATTGTTATATTGTGAAGAACACAGGCCGCAATAATGATCTTTGTCGCAACTACAGCCCCATAAACATGGACACATCTTAATCGCCGAAAACGCCCTTTCAAGTGTCCAATAACACGTTCAACTAACTGTCTCATTGATGAAAGGCACCGATTAAATTGGCGTTGAGCTTGTGTCAGTCTTCCATTGTCTTTCATCACGGAAATGAGCCATCTTCGAACAGGGTAGGCAGAATCACCAATAATGAATTTGCCATCACCAAACAACTCATTCCTTTCGGACCTTGTATAAAGGTCACTATTAGTCAGGACTCGGGCATCATTGACACAACCCGGCCATCCTGCAGTTGCGTGAATTATCTTCATATTTGGAGCAACAACCAACTGAAAAATAGATAAGACCTATAAAGAATATGGGGAATCGAAGAATATGTACCTATTCCTGAAAGTCCAATTTTCAGAGTTTTTCAATTACTTTAAAACACTTACCTGAAGTTGAATAGATGGATATCTTTTACGATTTATATAGTCCTGATCTTCTTTGATGCGATGATTCAGTCTTACATGAGTTCCATCTATGTATCCTATGGCCCCATCAATAACATATTCATTCTGAAGCTCCCTTGATATAAGTTCTTGCTCCTCCTCGGATGGCCACTTGATGAACTTAAATAAATCAGATAAATATTTTGAAAAAAGCAATTGCATTGTTGAATTAGGCCTACCCTTTAATAAAATCTATTTTGTGGTATTATCAAGCTATGCTACTGATCCAGTCTATTAGAATAACATATTATTATGTAGGCCTACCTGATTAGCACCCTCAACGATGACATCCAGAACTTTATTAATGATACTGTGACACGTAGAGATGGAAACGCCGAATAGATGAGCTGTTTCCCTCATTGACTCTGGTGTTGCCATGTACCACACAAATAGAAGCAGCATTTTGGCTGGCTGAACAGGATCACCACCACCCTTGTTTTGGGACACGAGCTGTGGTCCAACTCGATCTAGAAGAAATTGGAAGGAATCCCTTGACAGGCGATAGTGGTATCTGAAAGAGATCGATCAGAAAAGAATGTTACAAGGCGTACATGTGTTATCATAGTTATTGCTTGTTGGTTGGTTGAGCATGCCATAAGGCTAATGACAACATATTGATTAGGTCATGTCGGGAAGAAAATGTAGAATTACTGAAGGCGAAGTAGTATGTGATTATCATAATAAACGTACCTAAACTCATCTGGTGTGTACCGCGGCACCGTTAATTCTGCATAATTCAATATTTTGGGCTGCAAGCGCCCTGGAAAATTAACCACGCATCCACATGCCTGTACATTCATCAATAACTGCCCTTGTTGGAATAAACTTATTTCATCTTCATCCAATATTAGATTCAAGAACTCATACAAACATGCAACAGTACCACTATTCATGGGCGCAGCCATCTTGCATTTATGATGGTCGAGACTAGATGTCATTCGGGTGACTATCCGAATAAGTGGTCGTTTGGTCGAAACCAAGGTGTTGCAACCGAAGGTGAACCAGGAAGTAGCAATATCCATATACAAATATGGCCGACAGGAAACACCAATTGTAAACATACAAAATGGCTGAAGTTTCTTTGCACCAAAATTTAAATGCACTATTTATGAAAATTTAGGGACTAATGCTGTAAATAATAAGGACTAGGACAAATATTTATGCTAATTGAAGAGAACTAATCTTAAATACTTTCTACAAATAAGTAATAAGAATTACTACTAATTAGAAGTATTGAGAAATATAATCTATGAAATAATTTTAAATTATAGGCCTAATAATATTATTACACATCAAAATAGAAACTAATTTTAATTAAATAATCCTAATTATGTAATTATTACATAATAAATTAATTAACAGACCTTATGGAAAATCCTTATAAATCCAAATGAAACACAAATCACCAAAATATACTAAATAAATTTAATGTCACTGCACCGGTTCTGCTATTACTGTTGATCGCGCACGCGTGTGAGCTCACTGAATTTTATCTTCTATACTCTTCAAAATCACCATTAAACTGATCACCATTATACCATTAATCTTTATAACCATTATTTTATCAAAACAACTTATCGGGCTCCAAATGTTACGGGGGGTCCATTCATAGATAGTAAAAAGACCACACCAAGGGTTCTGGTTTCAACGGTTTATTGGATATAACAAAAACCCTGAAATACATAATAATAATACTAAATATACATAATAATATATATCCTGTTAAATTAATAAAATCTATATATATTTACAATTGCAGACGAATATCCGAATCATGACTTCAGTTGCAGAAATATACATACTGCATACATGCTACATACATGCTACATATCTCTAAATCCATTTTACTTAATTACTTAACTACTGTCTGTAGCCTATAATCAAACTTTATCCTGCTAACTTGTATGACAAACACAAGTTAAAGAAAGTATATATATAATAATAATATTCTAAATAAACTTAATTAAACACTACACTAAACTAGAACTGTGAACAGCTCCGAGCGTGGCAACTATGCGTTATCCCATGGATTTCGAACATTTTGAAACTTCTAACCTGCTAGCTTTCAATTCCGGTACTTTTCAGCCTACAATTGTAAGCGTAAACCTTCTGCTATAGAGGCAATTTTTTCTACTATAAGTTTCTACTATCAGTTCCTTATTAGATTTTTGTACATGTCTAAGATTTCGGTAGGATATTTACATAAATTCCAAACCAAATTTTAAGTAGGTAGTAAGATGACAATTTGTCATGAAATTTAAACTCTCTATATTCAAATTTAAACATTATTTTGTAACTTTGGTTGTAATTAACATAGAGAGAAAATTCAAGCTATGTGATAATTTTCTTATTCACAGCTTTATAAAGAGATATTTTTTGAATTTGTATGCAAAAATTTTACAAAAAAATAAATGTTATTAGGGTTATCAGATTATATCATTAGATTAATTTACTCTTTGGCCACCTGTGTGCGTTGAACCGTGACTAAAGTGGTCAATAGTTCATCTGTGTTTTATAAGACTTATATGTCTGCTACTCTTCACATGCCTGTATTTGACATTTTTTTTATAAAATCATTTCTATTTAAGATACGAACAAAATTCGAACTGATCAATGACAAGCGAATTTACTTCTTTAACTTGATGCATGTTTTGAATTTGAATGGAAATATTTGAAGAAATTACATAATCAGATTAATTTTTTCCCCAGCTCAGTGATTTGACAAGTAGGTGTGAAAATTTAAACCACCAGTTTTACTGACATGTTATATAACAGCCTTATTTGACATTTTTTTTATAAAATCATTTCTATTTAAGATACGAACAAAATTCGAACTGATCAATGACAAGCGAATTTACTTCTTTAACTTGATGCATGTTTTGCATTTGAATGGAAATATTTTAAGAAATTACATAATCAGATTAATTTGTTCCCCAGCTCAGTGATTTGACAAGTAGGTGTGAAAATTTAAACCACCAGTTTTACTGACATGTTATATAACAGCCTTTAACACCCTGACTGATCAATTTGAAACAGATTTTATGAAAAAAAAAAAACCCAAAATTGGTATTTATTTTGTTAATTTATCTAAAATTAATGCTTAAATTTTCATGGTAAAACGATCATGTCGCATATCATTTAAGAGACAATTTAATTTGGAGTCCAATGATGTATACCACATTGATGTGGGATGAATATATTTTATGTTAGTACTGGAGTTGTAAAATTTAATTTTGCTTTTTTAAATATGCTTCTGCACTTTTGGCATATATCCTTTATTGAAGAGTTTTGAGGCTATTATAAAACAGAAAATCTCAAGTCAATGTGTTCATAAGGAAATGTAATATTGCCGTTCAAAGTTTCAAAAATGTCAGAATTCGGTTGGCTATAAAACCCAGAAGTTGATATTTTTCATTCAATATTGTCATATCTATAGACAGCTGAGGTCAAGGCCATTCTATATGGAAAATTTCAAGGTCATTGAAGGTGAAGGTCACAAGATATAGAATTTCAAATTTTCAAAAAATTCAAACGGACATAAAATAAATTTATGTTCGAAAATCAAAATTCTGTTTCAAACATCCTTTAGATAAGGGAGCAAGGTTTTGATAGATACCAAAATCATACAAATCGGATAATAAATGACTGACTAATTAAATTTTAAAGAAAATTTGCCATTCTCGGAAAAAAGGCGCATGCGCAACTAGCAATTGGAATTTTTTTTTTCTCGAGGGATGCAAATTATTTTGTATAGCTAATATATACTGTTTTTGCTTACATTCTTGAATTACACGGGATGTAGGGTCGCCTGAAATGAGATAAAAAAAAACCCGGGAAATCCCCACGCCCAAACCGAAAGTGATCAAAAAATTTTGATGATATATTTTTAATTGTGTTGCGTATCTATCTATATCCTGTAAATTTCAGATCGATCCGAACATTAGAGCCCGAAAGTGTAACATAACCGTCCAAAATTGCAAAATAGTCAGATTTCGGTGGGCTATAAAACCGGAAGTTAATATTTGTCATGCAATATCAGCACATCTATAGACAGCTGAGGTCAAGGACATTCTACATCTCAAATGTCAAGGTCATTGAAGGTCAAGGTCACGAGATATAGAGTTTTAAATTTTCGAAAAATTCGAACGGGCATAAAAAAAATTCAAATTCGAAAATCAAAATTCTGTTCCCAACATTTTTTAGATAAAATATCAAGGTTTCGATAGACACCAAAATCATAAAAATCGGTTAATAATTGGCGGACTTATTAAATTTTTAAGAAAATTTGCTATTTTTGAAAACTGCGCATGCGCAACATTCAATTTAATTTTTCTGCATCTCAGGGGATTAAAATCATTTAATATAGCTAAAATATACTGTTTTTGTTTAGAATCTTGAATTACATGGGAAGCAGGGTCGCCCGACATGAGACGAAAAAACCCGGGAAATCCCCACGCCCAAACCGGAAGTGATCAAAAAATTTTGATGATGTAGTTTTAATTGCGCTGCCTATCTATCTATATCCTGTAAATTTCAGACCGATGCGACTATTAGGGCCCGAGCTAGCTTGAAATCTTATTTGCATATTATGCAATTAGCCACTTTCGGGTAAGCGAAAATTTCATGTTAGACATTCAATTTTGATTCCAGCCCATATAAAGACCATTTGTGAAAACAGAAATAGTCTATCTTTTTCCGTTTGGGCTAGCGAGCTTCCCAAAAAAAAAAAAAAAAAAAAAAAAAAAAAAAAAAAAAAAAAAAATCCGAACGAAAACAAAGCGTGACAAATTTTATTTGCCACGCAATAAATAGCTTACCCTAAAGAGGGGTTTTGCTTGCTAGACAGACTATCAAAGGTGAAGTACCTTCAATCTGTAATAAAATATGTAAAGGTGTGAAAATGCAATATATGATGTTTAAAAGTATGTTTGAATGAGAGTGGTGAAATGTATAAATTACTTGAACCATTACTATAAAGCATTACTATAAACCATTAAAGTAAAATCCAACATGTCTGACATTTAATTCCAAATTGTCCAACACTTTGAAAACTATATAAAACTACATGAAACTATATAACACAACATACCTGGCAATCACTGGAACTTCAATAACTTATAGCACTTCCATACATAATCCAATATCAAAGATGTAATAATCTAAAACTGACTAATTCTATACAAAAATACTTTGCAATATAGGAAAACTGAAATAGTTGAACCTATTGCTTCAAACTCTATGATACAAGTGTCCAAACAAACCCTGGTTACCAACCACCTGACCATAAAAATACTCAGGTTCAAAGGGGTTAAAAAAAAAAGTGAGAAACAACTCATTTTAACTTAAGATAGTGGACAGAAAATGAGATAGAAATAAGATAGCTAAAGTCAGTGAGGTGGAACATATTATCTAACATTTGAAATTAGTATTGGTGACTATAAAATATTTCCCAATAAAATCACTCTGCCACATAAATCCCTAATCAGACCGCAACTCGAATATTCTGTGACAGTTAGGTATCCAGTACTAAAGAGTATCATAGAGTCCCATTTTAAGGTGGTCTAGAAGCGTAATTGCTTACCATAGACAGTACTCAGTATGAACAATATGTAATTAAATGAAGTTTTATGTCCTACTTTTCTAGACATAATAATAATAATAATAAACTCTTTATTTTACATGGGTCAGAATTAGGCCCAATACACAAGGACATGGTACTGTCTCACATTCAGCCCATGGGGCAATACATTGGGAAAAAATCGAAAATATATAATATCTCGATATACAATTCGTCTAAAAATACTAAAAATACACACGTACATGTGCATCAAATGGACAGATCTATGTTCCGTCAGCCCTGTCGTCAGGGTGGGTTCCATGGGGGGAGGGTCCCGGCTAGTGAGAATTACGCCAACCAAATCTCTCAAAACTTTCTTCAGTTAGCAGAGCTTGAATTAATTACAAATGAACATTTTGATTGGCACCTTACTCGAAAAGCTCGGGAAAAAAGACTGGTAAAAAAAGGCGCCAAAATGGACTTGTGAAAAGGCGGGAAAGTTATCGCAGAATGAGATTTAAATAGAATAATAAAATAATCATTATTTTTAGGAAGAAATGTCCATATCGTACGGTGGCTCACTTACGTCACATTTAGAACCTAGGTGAAAAGTGGGTGATAATTCCTGAATTTTTTTTTAAAAAAAAAAAGTTCGAAAACTTGACTTGTAAAAAGGCGGGAAAGTTATCGCAGGATGAGATTTAAAATAGAAAAATTTGACAAGAAATTGTTTTTTTTAGAAAGAAATGTCCATATCTAAAAATGTTTGAAAGAAATAATTTGAGCACCAGAAACTAGAATAGCAGGTAAGAATAAGGATAAGAGGTAAGCTCTTTCCTGTTTTTAAATAATAATTCCTTGAAGCTGAATGTTGGAATACGAGGACGATTCTTTTAGATCTGTCAAGCAGTAAAAATTTTTCATTCCGAAACAATTTTACTCGAGAGATGCTTAAAAGGGCCAATTCTTTTCCAAAATATTACGATCAAAGAATGGATTCCGTTTACGTTATGTATTAAATTATATTGCAGAACGATCAAAATTATATATTAGTTTGAAATTTTGCACCTGCCCTAACCGTTTGTCCGAATGTTGGAAATAAATAACGTCCAAGGGAAAATTTCCATACAGTATCATCAACAAAGTGCGCTCTTTGGCTATTATACATGAAAGATGCTTTTGACGGGATGCAGAAGAAAATCTAAAGTCTTGTTGAAGTCGATGCCTAGTTTGGTAGGTTAGATTTTGAAGCTGCCTTGAAGATTCATTTCAAAGGTTGTGTCTTTCACTGGGTACAGTGTGTACGAAGAATAGTATAGACTGTGGTCTATAAAAAAATTTAATGCAATGGACTAAATATGAAGACAAAAAAATATCCATTGCTAAATAGAAACCAAAGTAGAAAGGATATGTTTTTGATAAGTATTGTTATTTATTGTTACCATAAATTTACTATGAAAATATATTGGAGACTCCACTGCGGGTGGAACTTGTAAAAGGGAGGAAACCACTGAAAGCCCTTTTGACTAATTTTCCTTACCGATTGAAGAGTTCCCAAAAAAGCCAAAATGGCGGCTTTGTTGTTATAATTTTATCTGTTTATCGTTCAGTTTTGTTAGTTTTGTTGGATTTAAGGATTAAATTTGATAAAATATCGTTAAATTTGATGATGTCAGAAGTGAATTGTGAAATGTCAAGCCTCAATTCCAGGATTGCATCCTTTAATTTGTGGATAATGCGTGATCAAGTTCGGCGTGACCATGTTGACAACTGTCAAAACAATAAATTTTCACGTGTGGATTTAAAGTCTGCTTCATTTCTAAGTCTTGCTAGAGCTGGATTTTATTATTCAGATAAAGAAGGAGTGAAGTGTTTCTGTTGTGGTGTCGCATACAATGTCTGGGGTAAGGAATCTCCAGTGGCAGTCCACAGAATACTGAACATGAACTGTCCACTGCTTGATCCAGATAATCAGCATTCTTCAGCTGAAATACTGTTTCCGGTTCCAACATCCCAATCATCAACAGATTTAGGAACATCAAATCATTTTTGTAGTCCATCTCGACAACCATCTGATGATGAATCCACACAAGAAAGTAGTCCATGTAATGCACAAACCAGGTCAGGTAATATTATCAATATG
>JAUJPP010000274.1:0-11870 GCA_030562195.1 Nipponacmea schrenckii
AGATAATGAGAAATTTAATTGGCGGAAGGTTATTTCTAAAAAGTAGTGGTTTTGTGTACAGTGACAGTCAAGCGAGTCCATATGCACCGACTCTGCTAATCTGCCACTTGTTTCCATTTCAAACCACGTAATATAACCTTTATAACCTTTTCTAATGTCAAACCAAAGCACGGTTAATACTTAATTTCTGGACAAAGATTCTATATACCATCACCATGAAAATCCCGAGCTTGTCAAACTGAAAGTAGATCACCAAAATTCGCTTGGATGTCACTGCACATAAGCGACTATTTTTTTATAATAATCATCCTTATACACGTACATCGCTCATAACATAAGCATAAAATGTAAAATTCTGGTCTAACAACATGCATATACAGTTATCCCTGACTCAAGTTGACTGAATATCCCGGTAAACCAAATAGCCTACTAACGATGATCCTAGTACAATGGACCAGTAAAATAATCCTAGTACTACCAGTGGCCAAGTAAAATGATCCTAGTACTACCAGTGGCTCAGTAAAATGATCCTGTTACTACCAGTGGCCAAGTAAAATGATCCTAGTACTACCAGTGGCTCAGTAAAATGATCCTGTTACTACCAGTGGCCAAGTCAAATAATCCTGTTACTACCAGTGGCCAAGTCAAATAATCCTAGTACTACCAGTGGCCAAGTAAAATGATCCTAGTACTACCAGTGGCCAAGTAAAATGATCCTGTTACTACCAGTGGCCAAGTCAAATAATCCTAGTACTACCAGTAGCCCAGTAAAATAATCCTAGTACTACCAGTTGCCCAGTAAAATAATCCTCGCATTTACAATGTCCCAGTATAATGATCCTAGTACTACCATTGGCCCAGTAAAATGATCCTGGTACTACCAGTGGCCCAGTAAAATAATCCTCGCATTTCCAATAGCCCAGTAAAATGATCCTGGTATTACCAGTGGCTCAGTAAAATAATCCTCGCATTTCCAGTGGCCCAGTAAAATGATCCTGGTATTACCAGTGGCGCAGTAAAATAATCCTCGCATTTACAAATGCCCAGTTAAATGATCCTGGTACTATCAGTGGCCAAGTTAAATGATCCTGGTACCACCTGTAATAAAAAAATCCTCGCATTTCCAATGGCCCAGTTGAATAATCCTCGCATTTCCAATGGCCCAGTTGAATAAACCTCGCATTTCCAATGGCCCAGTTGAATAAACCTCGCATTTCCAATGGCCCAGTAAAATATATCCTAGTACTAGCAGTGGTCCAGTAACAATATCCTAGTACTATCAGTGGTCCACTAACAATATCCTAGTACTACCAGTGGTCCAGTAACAATATCCTAGTACTACCAGTGGTCCAGTAACAATATCCTAGTACTGCCAATGGTCTAGTAACAATATCCTAGTACTATCAATGGTCTAGTGACAATATCCTAGTACTAGCAGAGGAGCCGCGGTGGCTCAGTGGGTTAGACGCTTGCTCGCTAACCTGAAGGTCCAGGGTTCAATCCCGGCAAAGGTCGAGATGAACTTTCGGATTTTTCAGCCCGGTTTCCCCTTGTCGGTGATGCAGGTCAGAGGGACTGACATGGAAAAAGCGTCTAGTCGTTCGGATGGGACAATAAACCGAGGCCCCGTGTGCTACAGGCTGTGCACGTTAAAGATCCCTCGACAGTTGGAAATCGCAAAAAGAGTAGGCTAATGCCGCTGTCCTGGAAAAATTTCCCTCATTGCACACTGCATGGCGTTGCCCGTCTTCATTAGCCCATAAGGTGCAGAAGAGTAGGACGTAAAACTCCATTCATTTCATTTCATTTCTAGTACTAGCAGTGGTCTAGTAACAATATCCTAGTACAACCAGTGGCCCAGTAACACTATCCTAGTACTAGCAGTGGTCCAGTAACAATATCCTAGTTCTACCAGTGGTCCAGTAACAATATCCTAGTACGACAAGTGGTCCAGTAACAATATCCTAGTACTACCAATGGTCCAGTTACAATGTCCTAGTACGACAAGTGGCCCAGTAACAATACCTGGTACTATCAGTAGCTCAGTAACAATATCCTGGTACAATCGGTAGACCGGTAACAATACCTGGCATTGTAAGTAGACCAGTAACAATATCTGATACTATCAGTAGCTCAGCAACAATATCCTGGTACAATCAGAAGACCAGTAACAATACCTGGCCCTATCAGTAGCTCAGTAACAATACCTGGCACTATCAGTAGCTCAGGACCAATACCTGGTACTATCAGTAGCTCAAGAAGAATACCTGGTACTATCAGTAGCTCAGTAACAAAACCTGGTAATATCAGTAGCTCAGTAACAATATCTGGTACTATCAGTAGCTCAGTAACAATACTTGGTACTATCAGTAGCTCAGCAACAATACCCTAGTACTATCAGTAGCTCAGCAACAATACCTGGTACTATCAGTAGCTCAGCAACAATACCTGGTACTATCAGTAGCTAAGTAACAATACCCTGGTACTATCAGTAGCTCAGCAACAATACCGGGTACTATCAGTAGCTCAGCAACAATACCTGGTACTATCAGTAGCCCAGTAACAATACCCTGGTATTATCAGTAGCTCAGCAACAATACCCTGGTACTATCAGTAGCTCAGCAACAATACCGGGTACTATCAGTAGCTCAGCAACAATACCCTGGTATTATCAGTAGGCCAGTAACAATACCCTGGTACTATCAGTAGCTCAGCAACAATACCTGGTACTATCAGTAGCTCAGTAACAATACCCTGGTACTATCAGTAGCTCAGTAACAATAGCCTGGTACTATCAGTAGCTCAGTAACAATACCCTGGTATTATCAGTAGACCAGTAACAATACCCTGGTACTATCAGTAGCTCAGCAACAATACCGGGTACTATCAGTAGCCCAGTAACAATACCCTGGTATTATCAGTAGACCAGTAACAATACCCTGGTACTATCAGTAGCTCAGCAACAATACCGGGTACTATCAGTAGCTCAGCAACAATACCCTGGTATTATCAGTAGGCCAGTAACAATACCCTGGTACTATCAGTAGCTCAGCAACAATACCTGGTACTATCAGTAGCTCAGCAACAATTCCGGGTACTATCAGTAGCTCAGCAACAATACCTGGTACTATCAGTAGCTCAGTAACAATACCCTGGTACTATCAGTAGCTCAGCAACAATACCTGGTACTATCAGTAGCTCAGCAACAATACCGGGTACTATCAGTAGCTCAGCAACAATACCTGGTACTATCAGTAGCTCAGCAACAATACCTGGTACTATCAGTAGCTCAGTAACAATACCCTGGTACTATCAGTAGCTCAGCAACAATACCGGGTACTATCAGTAGCTCAGCAACAATACCTGGTACTATCAGTAGCTCAGTAACAATATCCTGGTACTATCAGTAGCTCAGTAACAATACCGGGTACTATCAGTAGCTCAGCAACAATACCCTGGTACTATCAGTAGCTCAGTAACAATACCCTGGTATTATCAGTAGCTCAGTAACAATACCCTGGTATTATCAGTAGCTCAGTAACAATACCCTGGTATTATCAGTAGCCCAGTAACAATACCCTTTTATTATCAGTAGCTCAGTAACAATACCCTGGTACTATCAGTAGCTCAGTAACATTACCCTGGTACTATCAGTAGCTCAGTAACAATATCCTGGTACTATCAGTAGCCCAGTAACAAGACCCTGGCATTATCAGTAGAGCAGTAACAATACCCTGGTACTATCAGTAGCTCAGTAACAATACCTGGTACTATCAGTAGCTCAGCAACAATAGCCTGGTACTATCAGTAGCTCAGTAACAATACCCTGGTATTATCAATAGCCCAGTAACAATACCCTGGTACTATCAGTAGCTCAGCAACAATACCTGGTACTATCAGTAGGCCAGTAACAATACCCTGGTATTATCAGTAGGTCAGTAACAATACCTGGTACTATCAGTAGGCCAGTAACAATACCCTGGTACTATCAGTAGGTCAGTAACAATACCCTGGTATTATCAGTAGGCCAGTAACAATACCTGGTACTATCAGTAGACCAGTAACAATACCCTGGTATTATCAGTAGGCCAGTAACAATACCCTGGTATTATCAGTAGGTCAGTAACAATACCTGGTACTATCAGTAGCTCAATAACAATACCCTGGTACTATCAGTAGCTCAGCAACAATAGCCTGGTACTATCAGTAGCTCAGTAACAATACCCTGGTATTATCAATAGCCCAGTAACAATACCCTGGTACTATCAGTAGCTCAGCAACAATAGCCTGGTACTATCAGTAGCTCAGTAACAATACCCTGGTATTATCAATAGCCCAGTAACAATACCCTGGTACTATCAGTAGCTCAGCAACAATACCCTGGTATTATCAGTAGCTCAGTAACAATACCCTGGTACTATCAGTAGCTCAATAACAATACCCTGGTACTATCAGTAGCTCAGTAACAATACCCTGGTACTATCAGTAGACCAGTAACAATACCCTGGTATTATCAGTAGGTCAGTAACAATACCTGGTACTATCAGCTCAATAACAATACCCTGGTACTATCAGTAGCTCAGCAACAATAGCCTGGTACTATCAGTAGCTCAGTAACAATACCCTGGTATTATCAATAGCCCAGTAACAATACCCTGGTACTATCAGTAGCTCAGCAACAATAGCCTGGTACTATCAGTAGCTCAGTAACAATACCCTGGTATTATCAATAGCCCAGTAACAATACCCTGGTACTATCAGTAGCTCAGCAACAATACCCTGGTATTATCAGTAGCTCAGTAACAATACCCTGGTACTATCAGTAGCTCAGTAACAATACCCTGGTATTATCAGTAGACCAGTAACAATACCCTGGTATTATCAGTAACTCAGTAACAATACCCTGGTACTATCAGTAGCTCAGCAACAATACCCTGGTATTATCAGTAGACCAGTAACAATACCCTGGTATTATCAGTAGACCAGTAACAATACCCTGGTATTATCAGTAGCTCAGTAACAATACCCTGGTATTATCAGTAGCTCAGTAACAATACCCTGGTACTATCAGTAGCCCAGTAACAATACCCTGGTACTATCAGTAGGTCAGTAACAATACCCTGGTATTATCAGTAGCTCAGTAACAATACCCTGGTACTATCAGTAGCTCAATAACAATACCCTGGTACTATCAGTAGACCAGTAACAATACCCTGGTACTATCAGTAGCTCAGTAACAATACCCTGGTACTATCAGTAGACCAGTAACAATACCCTGGTATTATCAGTAGCTCAGTAACAATACCCTGGTACTATCAGTAGACCAGTAACAATATCCTGGTATTATCAGTAGCCCAGTAACAATACCCTGGTAATATCAGTAGCTCAGTAACAATACCCTGGTACTATCAGTAGCCCAGTAACAATACCCTGGTACTATCAGTAGCTCAGTAACAATACCCTGGTATTATCAATAGCCCAGTAACAATACCCTGGTACTATCAGTAGCTCAGTAACAATACCCTGGTATTATCAGTAGCCCAGTAACAATACCTGGTACTATCAGTAGCTCAGCAACAATACCTGGTACTATCAGTAGCTCAGCAACAATACCTGGTAATATCAGTAGCCCAGTAACAATACCCTGGTATTATCAGTAGCCCAGTAACAATACCCTGGTATTATCAGTAGACCAGTAACAATACCCTGGTACTATCAGTAGCTCAGTAACAATATCCTGGTACTATCAGTAGCTCAGTAACAATATCTGGTAATATCAGTAGCTCAGTAACAATATCTGGTAATATCAGTAGCTCAGTAACAATACCCTGGTACTATCAGTAGCCCAGTAACAATAACTGGTACTATCAGTAGCTCAGTAACAATATCCTGGTATTATCAGTAGACCAGTAACAATAACTGGTATTATCAATAGCTCAGTAACAATACCCTGGTATTATCAGTAGCTCAGTAACAATAACTGGTACTATCAGTAGACCAGCAACAATAACTGGTATTATCAGTAGCCCAGTAACAATACCCTGGTATTATCAGTAGCCCAGTAACAATACCCTGGTATTATCAGTAGCTCAGTAACAATATCTGGTACTATCAGTAGCTCAGTAACAATACCCTGGTACTATCAGTAGCTCAGTAACAAGACCCTGGTATTATCAGTAGCTCAGTAACAATACCCTGGTATTATCAGTAGCTCAGTAACAATACCCTGGTACTATCAGTAGACCAGCAACAATACCTGGTACTATCAGTAGCTCAGTAACAATATCTGGTACTATCAGTAGCTTAGAAACAATACCTGATACTATCAGTAGCCCAGTAACAATATCTGGTACTATCAGTAGCCCAGTAACAATACCCTGGTACTATCAGTAGCTCAGTAACAATAACTGGTACTATCAGTACCTCAGTAACAATATCCTGGTACTATCAGTAGCTCAGTAACAATACCTGGTATTATCAGTAGACCAGTAACAATACCCTGGTAC
Source organism: Nipponacmea schrenckii (assembly GCA_030562195.1). Taxonomy (NCBI): domain Eukaryota; kingdom Metazoa; phylum Mollusca; class Gastropoda; family Lottiidae; genus Nipponacmea; species Nipponacmea schrenckii. The sequence goes on from JAUJPP010000274.1 coordinate 6,507, forward strand.
TATCAGTAGCTCAGTAACAATATCTGGTACTATCAGTAGACCAGTAACAATACCCTGGTATTATCAGTAGACAAGTGACATGACGCAAGTACTATCAGTACCTCAGTAACAATATCTGGTATTATCAGTAGCTCAGTAACAATACCCTGGTATTATCAGTAGACCAGCAACAATACCTGGCACTATCAGTAGCTTAGTAACAATATCTGGTAATATCAGTAGCTCAGTAACAATATCTGGTAATATCAGTAGCTCAGTAACAATACCCTGGTACTATCAGTAGCCCAGTAACAATAACTGGTACTATCAGTAGCTCAGTAACAATACCCTGGTATTATCAGTAGCTCAGTAACAATAACTGGTATTATCAGTAGCTCAGTAACAATACCCTGGTATTATCAGTAGACCAGTAACAATACCTGATACTATCAGTAGCCCAGTAACATTACCCCGGTACTATCAGTAGCTCAGTAACAATATCTGGTACTATCAGTAGCTCAGTAACAATACCCTGGTATTATCAGTAGACCAGCAACAATACCTGGTATTATCAGTAGACCAGCAACAATACCTGGTATTATCAGTAGCCCAGTAACAATATCTGGTATTATCAGTAGCCCAGTAACAATATCTGGTACTATCAGTAGCCCAGTAACAATATCTGGTACTATCAGTAGACCAGCAACAATACCTGGTATTATCAGTAGCCCAGTAACAATATCTGGTACTATCAGTAGCCCAGTAACAATATCTGGTACTATCAGTAGACCAGCAACAATACCTGGTATTATCAGTAGCCCAGTAACAATATCTGGTATTATCAGTAGCCCAGTAACAATACCTGGCACTATCAGTAGCTCAGTAACAATATCTGGTAATATCAGTAGCTCAGTAACAATACCCTGGTACTATCAGTAGCCCAGTAACAATATCTGGTACTATCAGTAGCCCAGTAACAATACCCTGGTACTATCAGTAGCTCAGTAACAATAACTGGTACTATCAGTAGCTCAGTAACAATATCTGGTACTATCAGTAGCTCAGTAACAATATCCTGGTACTATCAGTAGCTCAGTAACAATATCTGGTAATATCAGTAGCTCAGTAACAATATCTGGTAATATCAGTAGCTCAGTAACAATACCCTGGTACTATCAGTAGCCCAGTAACAATAACTAGTATTATCAGTAGCTCAGTAACAATATCTGGTACTATCAGTAGCTCAGTAACAATACCCTGGTATTATCAGTAGCTCAGTAACAATAACTGGTACAATCAGTAGCTCAGTAACAATACCCTGGTATTATCAGTAGACCAGTAACAATACCCTGGTATTATCAGTAGCCAGTAACAATACCCTGGTATATCAGTAGACCAGAAAAATACCGGTATTATCAGTAGCCCAGTAACAATACGGTATATCAGTAGCCCAGTAAAAATACGGTATATCAGTAGCCCAGTAACAATACTGGTATATCAGTAGCCCAGTAACAATACCCTGGTATTATCAGTAGCCAGTAAAAATACCCTGGTATTATCAGTAGCCCAGTAAAAATACTGGTATTATCAGTAGCCCAGTAACAATCCCCTGGTACTATCAGTAGCCAGTAACAAACTGGATTATCAGTGGGCCAGTAACAATACCCTGGTACTATCAGTAGCTCAGTAACAATAACTGGTACTATCAGTAGCCCAGAAAAATACCCTGGTATTATCAGTAGCCCAGTAACAATACCTGGTATCAGTAGCTCAGTAACAATAGCCTGTTACTACAAATAAACATAAAAAGATTGACATTACTGAGCTGATAGAGCAAGATAAATAGCCATCTTCATTGATAGTTTTAACGGTGACAAACTCTGATAGTTACTTGTACTTCCACTTTAAATGTTTTCCTTGTATTTTGAAGAACTGTCGAATTGAAGATTCTGTAAAAAAACGCTCGTTATAATAACCATAATGAGAAGGATCTCTGTGCTGCTTTTTAAATTCATAAGGTGAGAAACTATTTTGTTAACATTTAGTAAATTTGTTGACATTGTTCTGATTAAAATTTGTGTTATTATTAACTCGTTGACTGACTCGATTCGTCTCTGACATATCTTTAAATTTTGGGTCAAATCATCCCCAAAAATAATTTGCCATTTTAAACCCTTCGATTGGGCGAGCCCGATAGTTAACACCTCTTTTTACCCAAAACTCGTCTACGCCCGTTAATATCAGCATTGGCAGCAAAGAGAAATTCTATAACATCTGTCAACAAACGGGATACTTGCTTCAGCGCCCTCAAGGGGATTTTTCATTGATCAGCGAGGCGAGCCAGGGAGTTAATGCAGCCAAGATGATATTTTGCAGACACTGCCTTTTCAAGTCATAGTCCGAGAGTCTCCAAACAAATTTTCCTAGATTATTTGATTGGCTTTGGTCAGAGTGTAAAGATCACAGTTCTCAGACCGTCTCGTTTTTTGTGTGAGAGCCACAGTTTGCATGTGAACACTGATTGGTTTGACGTCCCCAAAAAATTCTTAATGGCGATTCTTAAAACTGAAACCATTCATATTTAAACTTCACTCCTTGTCTTATTCAACTACACTGGTTGCCTGTTACTAATCGCATTGAGTTCAAAATTTTGATATTAACCTTCAAAGGGATAATATGTCTTAGAATAAACAAAAAATTATAAATTCTAAACTAGCATCATACCTACTACCATAAATTTATGTTAATGCCAAGACACAGTATCCCTTTAAATATTATTTGGTTTCGTATGATATTTTTTTGTAGTTGTATGGTATTATTTGTATATTGTTTCTTGATCTTGATCAAAATGCACTTAGATGTATATGAAGTGCGTAAGCTTACTAATTGATTGATTGGGGTTTCTAATGAATAATCCATGTATTCTCAAGTTCAAAAGACCTATGTGGACATAGAAATGCTTGTGGAATCCATTTGACTCTGATCTGCTTTGAAACGCTAAATTTAAAATCCATGTTTGATCACGTGACCAAATGACGTCATATGAATGAAGGTGTATAAGAATTGATTTTTTATTTTATTACAGTAAAAATTCAGGTACATCCGGGTTCCGGATAATTCAGGTTTTACTATATTTAACTTATTTAAATTAATTCATAACGATTTTACAAAGTCATATGTAAACGTTTTATTGCCTTTTGCTAGAGATAATAAATGGAATACCAAAATGTCATTGTTGTTGTGGAAAATATTAAGGAATGTGGGCAAGTACGCATTTGAGACTTGACGTACATATCTATGGCGGTACCCTCCGAGGGAAATACCGTCATAATTAGCCTAATTACGAGTTAATTAAGGACTTGTGGGACCATCTGCTATTTTTCCCAGTTATTAGAACACCTTTACTTTCTATTCATATAAGTATTACCGGTCCAATTATGGTATAAATATATATACATATATGAAAATAAGGGAACCCTTCTTTAAAACCGGAAGAAAATTAAATCAACATTAAAAAATCGGCTCCTAAATTTAAGTCATTCAATATACAAAAAATAATGAAAAGGGCCTTATCTCCTCAGGCCCCATTTTTAATTTAATAAAAGTTTCGACACTCCAATATGATACACTAGTTTACTTCCGATCCGAATTTTGTTATTTCATATTTTCTTATGACTATTTCTAAAATGCGAAATTAATTTTTTAAATATATTAGGCTTACCGGAAGTTGATTCTAAGTTTGCAAGCAAATATTGTCGAAGCCGGAAGTGATGACGAGAATTTGAAATATATTTGTTCACAATCAATCTACCTGTGGATCGGAATAAAATTGTAGAATTGTGAAAAACGCAACTGAAAAATCTGCGAAGAATTATAAAAGAAAGTTTTTAACTGGAGCTAAGATGCCAACAGTTCAAAAGAACAAACAAACAAAACCCTATCATAATCAGTTGAAGAACAGGGCTAATAAACCGCAAAAGCTAAAAATATTGTCCACGTTTATTTCCGGTAGGCCTAAATATCGAGATTTTACGAGCAGGTGGAAACAGCAAGAGGTAGTTTGTGGCATGCCTTCTCATTGTAATTTCCATAAAAATGGAGTGCGTTATAATAATAATAAATATTCAAATATATAACAAATTTTATCAAGATCCAATCTCAGTCATTCTAAAAGATAAGATGAAAGTTAAAAACAATTTAATTTATACACGTAAGAAGTGTTGTTTCACATTCTGTAGGTAAACGCGTTTAATCAGTTGTAATATTTCATTTACAGTCTGAGTAACTTCTTCACGAGACGCTGGTTGTTAATAGCAACCCCCCCTTTGACACTGGCTGAGTAAATCTTTCAGATCATCGTCCGCTTCATCAATATATTTCTCAAAATCTATTTGGTCGTAGTCGATAGTATCTTTCCATGTGAAAACAGTAATCACATAATCAGTAACATGACTTCCAAGTAAATCTTTCAGAAACTCAATACTGCCTTTTCTTCTGCTGTATAAGAGAGTTAATTGACAAGACAAAAATAAACACATGTGGACCTGGTTGGATCTCTTTCACTGCCTTGCGAGAATTTTAGCCGTTTCCATGTTGTCCTTGGTATCAGTATCAAACAGGCCCGGGGTATCAACAAGAACAAGTTTATAATCTTTCTCAATCATCCGCTCTCCTCTCTTGGATTTTTTAGTAACAGACTTTATAGCAGCTCCCCGAGAAAGAAATATTTTTTTATCCAGAATATTGTTTCCTAGAGAACTTTTACCTACTCCAGTCTTGCCGAACATAACTACACGTATCTCTTCTATTATATCCTTATCATTCTCTGATTTAAGTTCTAGATTTTCATCTTTTCTTCCATGTTCCTTTCTCTTCTATGAGCCTCTTCTGCCTGTAGACGAAATTTCTCCTTTTCTTTTCTTTCATCTTCATATTTTTTCTGAATTTCCTCTTGTCTTTTCTCAAAGCTTCAAATTTGATTTTATCATCCCTTTTTTCTTGTTCTAGTTTCGTCTTTTCTTCTTCCCGTTCTCTTTCTCTCCTAGCAGCTTCTTCTGCCTGTAGACGAAGTTTTCCCTTTTTTTTCTTTTTTCTTCATATTTTTTTGAATTTTTTTTTCTTTTTCTGTTAAAGTTTTTTTAAACCGTTTTATTTTTCTAACTTCTTTCCCTTTTTCCAGTTCTCTTTTTTAGCACTTTTCCCTTGACAATTTTCCTTTTTTTTCTTTTTTTTATATTTTTCAATTTTTTCTTTGTCTTTTCCAAAATTAAATTTGATTTTTTAAATTTTTTTTTTTTTTCATTTTTCTTTTTTTTTCCAGTTTCTTTTCTCCTACGGCCCTGCCGAGAAAATTTCCCTTTTCTTTTCTTTACTTTTTTTTCCGAA
>JAUJPP010002814.1:0-14939 GCA_030562195.1 Nipponacmea schrenckii
GGGACCTTGACCTTCGGTGACCTTTTGACCTGAACAAAAGTTATTGCCCTTGATTATATCTACCCAATGGTATCTTCACTTTTGTTGTCCGATGTTTACTTCCGGTTTTGCAGCCTATTGAAAATCACGAATTTTAACTTTAAAGAGCTCTATCACGTGACCTAATTTACATAGGACAGAATTTCTTACATATTCCTTTTACGCTTAATGTCATCTTCCCATTAATATATCAAACTTGGTATTTTAGTCAAAATTGCGCGTTTAAAAATTTCAAAATTTTGTAATTTCTTCTATACTAACTGTGCGTGTTTTTCTTTAAATCGAAATAGGGTCTCGGGGGATAATTCGATTTGTGTTATTTTGATGTATATAGAATCTATAACCGATTGACGAAATATATATGGAAACCGATTTTTGAATTTTGATTTTGATTTTGATTTTTTTACGATTAAAATTTTTAAAAACTTTGAAGGGTCGTATATTGTGACGTTGAACTTCAACGAATTTTTGACCTGTACAAATATGATAGCTCTCGAGAAGTTCTATCCAATGATATATAAAGCTTTATTGTAAGATGTATACTTCCGCTTTTATCGCCATTTGAAAATTGCGAATTTTCCCTATAAAACAATCTGTTTAATGTGTTGCATTTGGGCGACCTACAAGATATAAGTTTCAGCGATCTGAAATTATTTTTTAGTTTAATCGTTCTACATCCAGTTAAAATGATTCAAAGTTGTTATATATGTTTTTCCTGTTGTGGGTGATGTAAATATTGAATATTTGGAACGAAATTACAACCTTTAGAATTTTAAATTTTATCTCTTATAATTATGCAACAATAATATACAGGTGACTGGAATAATGGTCTAAGAGACGAAACTCTATTCAATATAAATTTTAAAATGTTAGGCCGCGCTATTTATGTGGTGTCTCAATGTTATACCCTGGCGACTTAAGACAACTTGAACCATTAGTGACCTTTCGATTTGTATATAGCTTCGACATTGTCTATCCAATGCTATATATATATATATTGTACGATATCTACTTTTGGTTTCATCGCCATCTGAAAATTGCGAATTTAATATATAAAACAATTTACATTGCATTGGGTATTATTCTCTACGTTTGGGCGATTTACAAATATGAGTTTCGGCGATCCGGATATCTTTTTTAGATTAACGACCCTCTATCCATTTTTTTATTATGATTTTAACTTATTATCTATCTTAATTGATGATGAGGGCTAAGGATGGGGAGGGGCAAAGAGGGGAAAGGGGGAAAAGGGGGGTATGGGAGCGTTTGTTATGAAATCAAAATCCATTTCTGGTGCACATTTTTTTTATTTTAATAAACCCTTTTTGTCTTTTGCTTAACGAACGAATCCCTGGATGGAACGCACTGCTTCAGTGCCGTTAGGCGTACGGCTCTAGTTTTTTTTTTTTTTGGGAAGCTCGCTAGCCCAAACGGAAAAAGATAGACTATTTCTGTTTTCACCAATGGTTTTTATATGGGCTGGAATCAAAAATGAATATCTAACATGAAATTTTCGCTAACCCAAAAGTGCCTAATTGCATAATATGCAAATAAGATTTCAAGCTAGCTCGGGCCCTAATAGTCGCATCGGTCTGAAATTTACAGGATATAGATAGATAGGCAGCGCAATTAAAACTACATCATCAAAATTTTTTGATCACTTCCGGTTTGGGCGTGGGGACTTCCGGTTTTTTCGTCTCATGTCGGGCGACCCTGCTTCCCATGTAATTCAAGATTCTAAACAAAAACAGTATATTTTAGCTATACTAAATATTTTAATCCCCTGAGATGAAGAAAAATTAAATTGAATGTTGCGCATGCGCAGTTTTCAAAAATGGCAAATTTTCTTAAAAATTTAATAAGTCCGCCAATTATTGACCGATTTTTATGATTTTGGTGTCTATCGAATCCTTGATACTTTATCTAAAAAGTGTTGGGAACAGAATTTTGATTTTCGAATTTGAATTTTTTTTATGCCCGTTCGAATTTTTTAAAAAATTTTAAAAATCTATATCTCGTGACCTTGACCTTCAATGACCTTGACATTTGAGATGTAGAATGTCCTTGACCTCAGCTGTCTATAGATGTGCTGATATTGCATGACAAATATTAACTTCCGGTTTTATAGATCACCGAAATCTGACTATTTTGCAATTTTGGACGGTTATATTACACTTTCGGGCTCTAATGTTCGGATCGATCTGAAATTTACAGGATATAGATAAATACGCAACACAATTAAAAATATATCATCAAAATTTTTTGATCACTTCCGGTTTGGGCGTGGGGACTTCCGGTTTTTTATCTCATTTCAGGCGACCCTACATCCCGTGTAATTCAAGAATGTAAGCAAAAACAGTATATATTAGCTATACAAAATAATTTGTATCCCCCGAGAAGAAAAAAATTCCAATTGCTAGTTGCGCATGCGCCATTTTTCCGAGAATGGCAAATTTTCCTTAAAATTTAATTAGTCCGTCATTTATTATTTATGCCCGTTTGAATTTCTTAAAACTTTGAAATTCTAAATCTTGTGACCTTCACCTTCAATGACCTTGAAATTTTCCATATAGAATGGCCTTGACATCAGCTGTCTATAGATCTAACAATATTGTTACGCTTGTTCCACAATTGGAGGCTGAAAAGTACCGGAATTGAAAGCTAGCAGGTTAGAAGTTTCAAAATGTTCGAAATCCATGGGATAACGCATAGTTGCCACGCTCAGAGCTGTTCACAGTTCTAGTTTAGACTTGTTTCTAAATCCAAAAGTTGTGTGTTTAGAGTTTCCTTGAGATTCCTTTTAATTTTGGATTTTTTCTTACTATATTCAATTGTTGTTAATTTTATTCTTTATTTTATATAATCCCATAAACCTAATTTATCTGTTACATCATGGTATTCATTTGCCCACATATTCAAAGAATCTTTGATTAACTTTTTATAGTTCTTATCAAAGACAAGTGATGAGTTGAAAATCCATAAATTATTACCCTTTTATTTTTATTTGGTTTTAATTCCAGGATTATGCTAGAGTGATCACTAAAGGTTACTGGAACTATTTTACATTGTTCTACATAATCCTGGGAATTAAAGGACACAAGCCAAAAATCTATCCTACTTTTTATCATAGGTCTTTTCCTATGCCATGTAAAAGCTTTCTTATGAGGGTTTTTTAAGCGATATATATCAATTAGATCAAGTTCGTCTATAATAGATTTTAAAATTTTACTACTATTAGTTTTGATTCTGTAATTTCCACCGTCTCTATCGATGGTCGGATTAATAACATTATTAAAATCACCTCCAATAATTATTTGTGTCCATTCATTTCGTAAAATTAATTCTTTGCATTTTTTAAGTAATTTAGAATAGTAAACAGCTTGATCTGTATCAGTATTCGGACTATAAGTGTTAATAAATATGTATTTTTCATTTTCAAATTCCAAAATTATTATTACATAGTATCCATCAGCATCACATATTGACTCAATTATATTAATGTTAGTTTCACAATTAACAAGAATTGCGGTTCCTGCAGAGTTTGATTTACCGTGTGCATATATTCCTTGGTTACCCCAGTCCTGGTTCCACAAAGACTCATCCCTAATGGTACTATGTGTTTCCTGTAAAAATATCACATTATAATTTCCATCTTTTAACCATTGCATAATTTTTAAGCGTTTTTTATAGTCTCGTAATCCTCTTACGTTTACAGAAACTAAGTTAAGTTTTGACATAAATTAGTTGAGTTATAAGAAAAAGTAACATCATGTATAACAGTCTATATACGGTACATAAGTATAACAAGGAAACTATTGAATAATTTTGAATATCTTTACAATAGCGCCTAAATTGACGAAACATAAAACAAGCTTTCTATTGACCTATAATTGTGTTTTTGTGCTCTTTTCTATTATCAGTAGTGTGCTGAAATTTCATCAAAAATGGATATAAAAGAGGACATAAGGTAATTATAATTAGGATAATAAATAAAAAACATTAAACAATTCTACCCTTAAAAACTATGTAGAGAATATAAAGGTTAATTTTCATGGTAATATATTTCAAATAGTTCAAAATTAAAATGTAAGTAAATATATTTAGAGATAATTTGATTACGAAATATATTAAGATAAGACATAACAAGGCCTGAAGTAATAATAATAATAATGATAATTATAGACATCACTAAAACTTTTCAAAATAATAAGGCACTACAGAAATATAATATAATTGCTTAATTTCATATTGAGATACGATTAGACTCTAAATATTTAAACTGACTTAGAGAATATAATGTTAGTTTTCATGGTAATATATTTCCACGGGTTCGTAATTAAATTTTTTTTATCAATAGTCCGAAGATAATTTAAAAAACCCAAAAAACAAAAGACAAAAAAGTTCATTTTAATGTTCTCTAAAGTTTATCTTGTATAGAAGGATGTTCTATTACGAGGCACATATTGAGGGGCATTGTTAATTAAGTGGTGTATATCATCATATAAGTTAATTTGAACACTTTCTTTTCCATCAGCTTTACCATACACTCTTCCGTTATAAAACCATCCCGTATAAGAGTCATTACGTATTCTCTTGATTAATTGGGAATTAAGCACAGTTATGTCATCAAAAGTTTTGTATCCCTTATAAAAAAAGCATTCTTTTAGATTTCAGTATTTTACTCTTAATGGAACTGTTCATGAACTTGACAAGAACTGGCCTAGGTTTATCAGAATATTTTGATGGGATCCTGTGGATAGCCGTAATGTCATTTTGAGACAGTGTGGTTCCTGTTAGGTTTGATATGAGTTGAGGGAAATATGTAGTCAAATCCTCATTTTGATTTTCAGGAAGTCCTAAAATTCTTATGTTATTTTTGCGAGAATACTGTTCATTGTAATTTGCCATTTGAATTGCTTCATTGGCGTTTTTATTTGAAATAGTTATCTGTGATTCAAGATCTTCAACCTTACATTTCAAATTTTTATTCTCATTTTTTAATTGTTCGTTATCATCAATAATTTTCTCATATTTCTCAGAAAGGGTAGTCATATGCTCATTGATCACTCTCACTTCATTAATAATTTTATCTTGCAATTCATTCATCACTATAGCTCTCATTTTTTCAAATACCGTCTATTTCCGACTTAGTTAACACATTTTTCCGTAAGTCTTCCAAAATAGTGTACATTTGAAACATATCTATAGATTGATCTAAGTCAGATTCAGATTGGGCACCACTATTTCGTGTCTGCATTGAGAATTGGGATATATTTTTATTTTTGCCGGATTTATCTTTGTTACTAGCCATGATTGGGTGAGTAAATATACCAATGTTTTTATAACACCTGTCTGTCTATACACCTGTAGTATGCCTGTAGTCAATTAGGTCACACAATCAGTCTCTATATTCTCTCACTCATAATTTGGAAACCATGTAGCTGCTTTTAAAAGTTATTTCAAGTAAATATTTTTGGTAAAAGAGTTTCTATCACCTATAGCTCTCCTGTTTGTTTAATAGTAATGTTCTACTTATCAATATTCAGCACAATTTCACATTTTTTCTAGAGCACTACCTGTCTCACTAGTCCGCCATCTTGAAGCGATAATTCAACTGTCAGCCATATTATACGTATTGTAATAAACACCTGGTGAAAAAGCCCAGCCAATGAAATATTTATCCCTTTAAGATCTGCGTTTAGAATTATTAACAGTGGAGATTACATGGATACGTGAAGATTAGCGCTATGAATATTCTACTTTAAATTATATTTCAAAATCAATGCTAATAAGTTTCAAGAAAATATTTATGATACACAGACCCGTGGTAAATAAGATAAAACAAGTGGTAGGGATTGTGAGCTCACTACTTTACACAGACCCGTGGTAAATACAATAAAACAAGTGGTAGGGATGGTAAGCTAACTACTATACACAGAAACGTGGTAAATAAGATAAAACAAGTGGTAGGGATGGTAAGCAAACTACTTTACACAGACCCGTGGTAAATACAATAAAACATGTGGTAGGGATGGTAGGCTAACTACTTTACACAGCCCCGTGGTAATTACAATAAAACAAGTGGTAGGGATGGTAGGCTAACTACTTTACACAGACCCGTGGTAATTACAATAAAACAAGTGGTAGGGATGGTAGGCTAACTACTATGCACAGACCCGTTGTAAATAAAATAAAACAAGTGGCAGAGATGGTAGGCTAACTACTATACACAGACCCGTGGTAAATAAGATAAAACAAGTGGTAGGGATTGTAAGCTAACTACTATACACAGACTCGTGGAAAATCAGATAAAACAAGTGGTAGGATTGTAGGCTCACTACTATAAACAGACCCGTGGTAAATAAGATAAAACAAGTGGTAGGGATTGTGAGCTCACTACTATAAACAGACCCATGGTAAATAAGATAAACAAGTGGTAGGGATTGTAGGCTAACTACTATAAACAGACCCGTGGTAAATACAATAAAACAAGTGGTAAGGATAGTAGGCTAACTACTATACACAGACCCGTGGTAAATAAGAACAAACAAGTGGTAGGGGTGGTAGGCTAACTACTATACACAAAATCTATGGTTAATACAATAAAACAAGTGGTAGGGGTTGTAAGCTAACTACTATACACAGACCCGTGGTAAATAAGAACAAACAAGTGGTAGGGGTGGTAGGCTAACTACTATACACAGACCCGTGGTAAAAAACTAAAACAAGTGGTAGGGATTGTAAGCTAACTTCTATACACAGACCCGTGGTAAATACAATAAAACAAGTGGTAGGGATTGTAACCCAACTACTATACACACCCCGTGGTAAATAAGAACAAACAAGTGGTAGGGCTTGTGAGCTGACTACTATACACAGATCCGTGGTAAATAAAATAAAGCAAGTGGTAGGGATGGTAGGCCAACTACTTTACACAGACTCGTGGAAAATAAGATAAAACAAGTGGTTGGGATTGAAAGGCTCACTACTATACACACCCCGTGGTAAATAAGAACAAACAAGTGGTAGGGCTTGTGAGCTGACTACTATACACAGATCCGTGGTAAATAAAATAAAACAAGTGGTAGGGATGGTAGGCCAACTACTTTACACAGACTCGTGGAAAATAAGATAAAACAAGTGGTAGGGATTGTAGGCTCACTACTATACACACCCCGTGGTAAATAAGAACAAACAAGTGGTAGGGCTTGAGAGCTGACTACTATACACAGATCCGTGGTAAATAAAATAAAACAAGTGGTAGGGATGGTAAGCCAACTACTTTACACAGACTCGTGGAAAATAAGATAAAACAAGTGGTAGGGATTGTAGGCTCACTACTATACACAGAACCGTGGTAAATAAAATAAAACAAGTGGTAGGGATGGTAAGCCAACTACTTTACACAGACTCGTGGAAAATAAGATAAAACAAGTGGTAGGGATGGTAAGCTAACTACTATACACAGACCCGTGGTAAAAAACTAAAACAAGTGGTAGGGATTGTAAGCTAACTTCTATACACAGACCCGTGGTAAATACAATAAAACAAGTGGTAGGGATTGTAACCCAACTACTATACACACCCCGTGGTAAATAAAAAAAAACAAGTGGTAGGGCTTGTGAGCTGACTACTATACACAGATCCGTGGTAAATAAAATAAAACAGGTGGTAGGGATTGTAAGCTGACTACTATACACAGACTCGTGGAAAATAAGATAAAACAAGTGGTTAGTCGCGACTACTCATTTGACTTTCATTAGCGATCAAAAAATGCTGTTTATTTTCGTATATTAATTATGTCCAAAATCGCCTCAATTTGGTTTAATAATGTCTCCGTCATTCATTAAAATATGTTAATATAATCATGATGTCCAGCTTATTTGTAAAAATATCGTATATTTTATCATTTATAAAGACACGTGGGAAATAATGAAAACCCGTGGCAAATAATTAATTACCACACCGTGCCAAATATCTTCTGCCACCTGATTATTTTAAGCACATTACAATATGTAATAAAACTTAAAGCAAATGAGAGAATACCGGGCGAAAGCTATTTGGCAAAATGTCGAGGGCTGTTTGGGGTTAAAGGCTAACACTCGACTAGGACAATAAAAATAAAATCACACTCTTTACTCGAAATTTATTTACACCATTTTTAAAGGTGTGCTGAAAAACTAACTTTTTTTTAGCAGAGAGTTCAACATATGGGAGGTAACTCATAATACCACTCATAAGGGCCACGCACAGTGCTGTTCATGTTTTCTTTTTTTTATTATATTTCAGGTCACAACCACGAGAATGAGGATACCGTCATATATACAGTTTCAGGAAACGATAAACACCGTATACCATTATTATACAATATACCATTTATAACTCTAACCAAAATAATTGATGAATCCAAACATTGTCGACAATATATGAGATTAAAATGCAAGCATTCTGAGTTACACTACTTTCTAAATAGGTCTGGAGAACCTTCTGATTATTTCATTGGCGGTGTTAAAAAAACAGGTGAGTCTAAGAATCTATAATTGATAACTGTTATTACATATTCTCTTATCTATATAATTTTATACCAGCGAAATATTTCTACTTTAGAATGTAAAAAACGTACAAAGTTTCCAGCGGCACTGATATCACTTTTCTATTCTTATTTAAATGGAACATGAAAATCATTTTTTACCTGTGGAATTTATTCACCGGATGTTACGCAATACTTAAGTGCCATTAGGCTCACGGCTCTATTTTATATTTGGTTGTCATTTGACAGTCAATGGGGTGTATTGAAGGTAAACAATTTACTGTAGTTGAATCGAAGCGATCGTGAAAGAACTATTATACCGATTTGATGCCCAAGTAAGAGAGAGTAGAATGTGAAAGAACCACCGAGCTCAACAACATCCACCAAGACAGCCCACATGTACAGCTTTACATTTGATTCATAAATAATAAGAACATATTCAATTCACGAAAGCCGACTCGTTCAGATGGGACAATAAACCGAGGCCCCCCTGTGCCACAGGATGTGCACGTTAAAGATGCCACAATATAAAACTCCATTCATTTCATTTCATTTTCACGAAGGCCGACACCTGTGTTCTTACTAATCTCTTGAGGATTTTTATTGAGTGGAAAATTAGAAATTTGGCACTCTTTGTTTTCATTAGACTTTTTTTTTTTTTGGGGAAATTCCCTAGCCCAACTCGAAAATGGTATAGACATTTGGGTTTTAAAAATACGATAAGATACGTACTGGAATAGAAAATGAAGATATAAAACTAAAATTTTTACGCATCAGTAGTTAGAAATTGCATAATAATAATTGACTAATTGCATAACTTTGTTGCTTATTATCCGATCGCTTTTAAAATTACAGAATATAGAGAAGTCGCCTATAGAAATAAAACCGCATCATAAAAAAATTTCTACCACTTCCGGTTCTTGCGTGAAAACTTCCTGTTTTTTAGTACCGCGTTGGGTCACCCAGCTTCCGGTGTATGTAAGAAATCATCTATACATATATACTATCAGACATAATTAGAACCCTTTTAGAATAAAAAATCCAAACCGGAAGTGATACTTTATGTGTGATCACAGAACGGTAACATTCAGCAAAATTTTTATAAGTCCGCTAATTTGTATCCGATTTGTCCGATTTTGGTGTTTTTCGAAACCTTGTTACTTTATCTAAAACTTGCTGGGAACAGAATTTTGATTTTCAAATTTAATTTTTTTAATGCCCGATTGAGTTTTTTTGATAATTCAAAAGGCCAAAACAAATGACCTTGACCTTCAATGACCCTGAATTTTTTCAAGTAGAATGTTCTTGACCTAAGCTATCCACACATATGCCTATTACGATCGACAACAATTTTTTTGGTACCCGTTGTAGTTTTTTGAAAATTCTCAAGGCTATATCAAATGACCTTGACCTTCAATGACAATGAATTTTAAAACCGCATCATAAAAAGGTTTCTACCACTTCCGGTTTTTGCGTGAGAGCTTCCGGTTTTTTAGAACCCTGCTGGGATCTGCACAGACATCAATAGAAGCTTCCTGTTGAGCCCCAGTCGGTGACGTCATAAAATATACGTTAGATTTAGTGGAATTGCAAGCTACAACATCTATCCATGTTTGATATAGTAGATAAATTTCAACCTCTTGTTTTATTCACAAAAATAAATATTATTGACAATTCTGACCTTTAAAACTTTCTCATTAATATGAAATTAACTTTAAACTGTGGTGTAACAATATTACATAATAAAACTTCGCGTATATTCTTTGAACCCATAGAGGTTGTTTGCCACTTTCGGAACTGTTCACAGTTCTAGTTCAATTTACTTCAGGTATGGTCAAAGGATATCGTACATGTGGATGTTATGCAGATAACTCATGTTATGGAGGTGAGGTTTGCAATTGTAATGCCAATGACCCTCAATGGAGAGAAGATGCTGGTTATATAACAGATAAAGAAGACATGCCAGTGACTGAATATGTTGGTGTCGATACTGGTGAGATAATAATTTTTCGTATGTTGAACAATTGGGAAAAAAACTAAAATAGAAATATTTTCTGACTGATTACGTCTATGTCAATATTACATGAACCTTTAGATTTCAGATATTAGTGTAACATGATATCTGGTTAATCCCGTCTATATATATCAAGTACTGCACTGTTTTGAATGAGAGACCATGTTAGTGCTAGTGAATTAGACATTATAAATGATAATCAAAAGTTCAGCAATCGTAGTACAGTCGACCATATTATCTCAAAAACTGTCCTAAAAAATTTAAAATGTATTTTAATCAAGAAAAATCACATCAGTGAGGTCTTTTTATTTTGATTATTTTACGTGATTTTTTTTTCAGACCAGGACTATGAGGAAGCCGTGATTTTAATTGGAGCTGTTGAGTGTTGGGGTAAAGAGTAGATATAAGTTTAAAATGGAATTTTGAGTATATGTTATCCATAAGAATTATCTTATATGTAGATAAAATCGTTAAACATCAACTTTGCAGATTGAACACAAAACCTAATTTCTACAGGACCTACACTGTTATATGGATTTCATAATCAAAATGTTCTTGATTTTCTCTATTCAACGATGTGAAATAGATAGTTTTATGCAAAATTTTAAATTGTTAAATTCTGCAAATATAAAATATTTTTAGGTTTAAGATGATTGACGGGTGTTAAAAGAGGTTAATAAAACGATGATAATAAAATTAATGATTTGAACTTTTCACAATGAGCCATACATTACAATTTATTCTGATTATGTCATTTCTAACCCTCAAAAAATTTATAATATTTTTTTCAAAATCGTAACATAAATTTCAAACATACCCCCATTTACAGCTGTGAATTTGCAAGTCATAAAACCATTTTAATTTATTTATTATCTTAATTAAAACTATGCTAGTGTTTCTAAACCATTTTTCTTTCTCCTTTTTTCACAAATCTTGTTTATGAATACTATATTTTAATTGATAGATGTGATTAAACACATTTTAATTCTGTTTGAATTTTTTCTCTCCAAGTTAATTATAAGTCAGAGAACTAGAGTGTATTGTTCATGACTTGAAGTAATATTTTTGATCGTTCCACCAATCTTTGACAATTTATTTTATCTTCATTCACTTTGATTTTTAATTCTTCAGCTTCCTTCATCACCTGTAATTTATATAGATCAAAATATTTGTATATGAATCCAACATGTACACAAAGTAGTATTTTAAATTATATCAGAAATTCCCAGGGATAAACAAATATAAAATATACTATGGTCATTTAACGTGTTGAATAAATCCTTCTTCAGATATATAGAATATAAAATGAAAATATATCTTCAATAATTTAACATTGTGTAACAGCATCTTATATTGTGTCGTATATTGGTTTTGAGACAAAAATGTATTAAAATAGAATTTCAAATGAAAACAACCATTTAAATAAATATATCATCTAGTGAAGGCCTTAAATCTTCAAAAAATTAACCTTGAGAAATATCATCTTACAACAATATAAATGACAGGACCTGGTATGTTTGTTTGTATGTTCTAGGTTCTATATGGTGAGTGAATAAGGTCTATTAATCGTCCAGTACAGTATTTGGAACTGAGATTGATCCCAATGTAAAGTTTTATCCATTCTCAATTCAATTCTTTGACATGTTGTATCCTGGCTACTTTACCTCATTCAGTTCTTGCTGTACAAGATCAATATTTAATTCATCATCTACTTCATCACCAATCACAGATTTAATTCCATCTTGTAACCAGCTTGATAAATGTTTCCCTTGTTTTTGTAGAATTCTGAAAATGAAACATAATTTTTATGTCATTTTTAAAACATCTTTCACAAAACAAAACTCATAGAAAATTTACCGGCATCTATAAGAATCAGTGTTGTTACGGAACACAACAGTACGGAGCATAATAGGTTATTCATGGTTCCAACGTTATCAATACTTAAAGTCTTTAATACACTGTCGAAAGAATTGATCGAGAAATTTATATTACATGCGGGTCTCCTATATATATTGAATAAATTACTGTCAATCATTATTTTATATCAGTAGATCACTGAATGATATCATAAGTACATTTTATTTTTATTTAACGAAACTTTCTAAAGTGTGGTAGACCAAATATTTCACCAAAATGTTAAATCTTATAACCATAGAGAATTAAGTAATAAGTAATAAGTTGATATGATGGAATAAAATTGAAGGGAACGCCAGACAAAGTGTTTTACATCTCTACTTGCTATTATATTACAAGATCACATTTGCGAAATTAATAAACGTGATTGGAGCGCCTCTAGTTTTCCGATTGAAGCCCTAATCAAGGTCATAGATTTCAATATAAAAATAAATTCGTTACAGTTACAGACCTTGACATTCTTTGTGGTGGCATACAAGTCTTGGTACGAAGATGAGTTTTTGGATTATATAATTGTATAAAGTTAATTTGTTGTTTGTTTCATATAATAATCTATTCAACCATTTAAGGCAAACATTTTTTAATTTTTGTTGATGTTAACTCAACTGTCCAGTGGGGTCTTTTGTTATCTAGATTTGCTGTAGCAGAACGTCGATTGACTAGGGCACATGGCTGTGTACTTCACTGAATATTTAATGTACTAAAACGCATTGTGATATGTTTATTATTCAATCACATATCACACTGAGATTCAATATCTGTCACCATCTTATTCCACCAAACAGTAATGTTTAATCTGAAGTGTTACAAAATGATAACTAAAGGATCTGGAGACAAATCTATTAGGGAACAGGAACATAAACACAATACATGTTAACACACATCAGTACAGTAAAATACAGGAACATTAAAAAAGGTAAAACACAGGAACATCATTACAGGTAAAACACAAGAACATCATTACATATAAACATCAGAACATTATTACATATAAACACCAGAACATTATTACAGGTAATATACAGGAACTTCAATACAAGTAAAACACAGGAACATCATTACAAGTAAAACACAGGAACATCATTACATGTAAAACACAAGAACATCATTACAGGTAAAACACAGGAACATCAATACATGTAAAACACAAGAACATCATTACAGGTAAAACACAGGAACATCGTTACATATAAACATCAGAACATCATTACAGGTAAAATACAGGAACATCATTACAGGTAAAACATAGGAACAACATTACATGTAAAACACAGGAACATCATTACAGGTAAAACACAGGAACATCATAACATATAAACACCAGAACATTATTACAGGTAAAATACAGGAACTTCAATAAAGGTAAAGTAAAGGAACTTCAATAAAGGTAAAGTACAGGAACACCATTACAGGTAAAATACGGGAACAACATTACATATAAACACCAGAACATAATTACAGGTAAAATACAGGAACATCATTACAGGTACAAAACAGGAACATCATTCAAGGTAAAACACCAGAACATTATTATAGGTAAAATACAGGAACATCACTGTGTTCACTAAATCACCAATGTTGATAAAGCCCTTAACGAGATGCTCCATGCTAATATTATACTCCCTTCTCAATCACCATGAAGTTTCCCTATTGTTATTGTTGGTGTGTAGATTTTCGGAAACTAAATCAAATTACAAAACCCAACTCCTTCCCACCCACTTTGATTGACGACATTTTCCCCCAGTTTCATAGAAAAAAAATTTAATCCCTTCGTTGGATTTAGAATCGGGGTTTGCATATGGATAAACATGATCGCATGTCGTTTTAGCCTAGCTCTAATGGGAGGCTTCTCCACAACCTCTGATTCTACTGGATCATCAATTCCATAATACAACCACTTGCCTAAAATAGTGAACTTTTCTTAACAAGAGTGTAATAACACAACATAATATTACCATCCATGAAAGACATTCAAACAGATGGTATCGGAGTAGACTACTATAAACCATGTCTTGAATTATTTGCACCACTTTTAACCAAGATATACAATGTTGTTTTAATACAGGTCGTTTCTCACAAAGTTGGTCAATGGCCCATACTTCTCCTCTGCATAAAAATGTTCGGTTGTCGATTGCAAGAATTATAGGGGCATCTCGCTTCTTGATTGTGTGGAACCCTGCTGGGATCTGCACAGATATCAATAGAAGCTTCCTGTTGAGCCCCAGTCGGTGACGTCATAAAATATACGTTAGATTTAGTGGAATTGCAAGCTACAACATCTATCCATGTTTGATATAGTAGATAAATTTCAACCTCTTGTTTTATTCACAAAAATAAATATTATTGACAATTCTGACCTTTAAAACTTTCTCATTAATATGAAATTAACTTTAAACTGTGGTGTAACAATATTACATAATAAAACTTCGCGTATATTCTTTT
>JAUJPP010000275.1:0-13983 GCA_030562195.1 Nipponacmea schrenckii
ACCTCAGTCGGAAACATTACATGAGGGTAACTGCGTTGCAGGTTTTCGTTCAACACTTGCGTTTTATCTATAAAGTAGTATGAGGGGCAGTACAGGTAATAAAGACGTTGATTGGCTGAGAGGTATCACGTGACTGTGTACGTCATAATCTAAAAATAGACGGGGGAAAACCCCAATACGTAGTTGTAACGTTCACGTGACGTCATCAGATCTAAAAATAGAAATGGGAGATTCCGTAAGTATTTAAAAATAGAAATGGGGGATTCCGTAAGTATTTAAAAATAGAAATGTGGATTCCGTAAGTATTTAAAAATAGAAATGACTGGAAATCCCGACATAAGTAGAACGTCTACCTTCCAACGAGATACAAAGTTATGGATGCTGGAGTTCGAGAAGCTATTAGCCGCGAGGTTCAAGAAGCTATTAAGGTTTCACAAAATGATTTGCTGTCCAATATTACAGTACTTATGGATTCCAGATTATCAGCTTTTCAGCAAAACATTCAGGAATCTCAGAAAGATATTTCAAATCTACAAATAAACCAAATTCAAGACACCATTTGTGACACGTATTCATTTCAACGCAAGGGTAACGAGAACCAGTACAGACACGAGGCCAAGGTCTTAACAAAGCTGAGAGAAACTCAGGTGCAGCTTGATAAACCACAATTAGATATGAGTAGTTTGGAGACTGCAAAATCAAAGTTAAAAGAAGGTATTGATTTAGTTCTGGAAAGGCAGAAGTTGATAAAGTTGGCCAATTCATTTGAACTTGGATGGAAAGTAGTATCAGAGTATGTCGCACATCCGATCGCAGAGAATTCTGATGACGAGAAGAAGATTTTTAAAGCCCAAGCTAGAGCAGAAAGAAAATCTAAAGCCGAGAAATTGAAGAAAAGAACACCAAGAACTACACCTTATCAACGCAAGGCTAACGAGAAATCATCGACGACTGTAAAGCCAGAAAGATGTTTTAGTTGTGGCAAATATGGTCATTGGGCGGATAATTGTTCCGAAAATAAAGAAAAGAAGTTAAGTACAATTTACCCGTTTGAATTTTTGAAAAGTAAAGTGAATATTGATTCACGCGCGTTTTTTAGTGAAAACGAGGCTATCAATAACAGTATTCTACCGTTATCTTCTGATGACTGTTATAACGGGGAAGTTAGTCATAACACAGCAGAGATTTTGACACCTATAGGCAGATTGAGAGATCACATAGATGAATGGCAGTCTATCACTGACAATATGTATATTCTTGATGTCATACAAAACGGATACAAGATTCCGTTTAAAACAGAGCCTAAAGATATTTTCATTAAGAATAATAAATCGGCAATTGATAACAGTGAATTTGTTCAATCGGAAATTAAAACATTGTTAAAAAAGGGTTTAGTATCAGAAGTACAAATAAAACCAAAAATTATTAATCCTTTAACAGTCGCATCTAATAAACAAAAATTGAGATTAGTATTAGATTGTAGGCATATTAATCCTCATCTTTTTAAATATCGTTTTAAATATGATGATTCGAAAGTTGCTAGAGATTTATTTATTAAAGATGATTATCTGTTTTCCTTTGATATCAGGTCTGCTTATCATCATTTAGAAATTTTTGAATTACATAAGCAGTATTTAGGATTTTCGTGGATTTTTGAAGGAAAAACAAAGTATTACATTTACAATGTTTTACCATTCGGCATTTCAACAGCCGGCTATATTTTCACTAAAGTTTTGAGGGAAGTCGTTAAATATTTTAGATCGAGGGGAAGTAAACTCGTCATGTTTCTGGACGACGGATTAGGCGGAGAATCAAATTTTGAAAAATGCAATGAACTAAGTTTAGAAGTCAGAAATAAGCTAGAGCATTTAGGTTTTTTAATTGCACATGAAAAGTGCAATTGGTATCCACGTCAAAAGATACAGTGGGTTGGTTATGTTTGGGATACAGAATTGGGCAGAATTTTCGTGTCAGAGTCATGGATTAATAAGGCCGAATTATGCTTAAAAGATATTTTGGACGTGGTTAATTTTAACGGAAAAACGTTGTTTAACGTAAGATTAGTAGCAAGCATAGTAGGACAAATTATATCTATGCAGATCGTTCTTGGTGATGATGTTCGTTTGTACACACGATATTTGTATGACTGTGTTATGGGTATGGCTAGCTGGAATGCTAAAATCAAATTATCGCATGAAGCGTTATTAGACATTATTAACATTGGTACAGCTTTTTGAGAAAGCTTAATCAGCAAGGGGCTGATATTTGCACAGTCGTTGTTAACGACATTTTTGATTTTGAGATATTTTGTGATGCCTCAGATGTAGGTTTTGGCGGTTATTTTACCGCAGAGGGTAAGTCGACGAATTTGATGTCGCACTCACTAAGTGGTTTTTGGAGTGAATTTGAATCAGTCCAGAGTTCAACATGGCGTGAACTCGAATGTGTGAGACGATTTTTATTGAATTTTCAATATTCATTTAAAACTGGTCAAGTTAAGTTGTTATCAGACAACAAAAATGTCCCACACATCCTGAAGGTGGGTAGTCCCAAAGTTAAACTGCAAAATTTGGCAATGGACGTAAAGAATACGTGCATCGCACAAAATGTTAAAATTACATCAGAATGGATTCCCAGAGAACAAAATATACTCGCTGACAAATTGAGTAGGGTAGTAGATCATGATGACTGGGCAATAACTGACGACGTATTCCAACAATTAAATTCCACATGGGGGCCATTCGATATAGACAGATTTGCTACCCACTATAATACACATTGTTTACGATTTAATTCAAAAATATGGTATCCAGGTACAGAAGCTATAGACGCTTTTAGTGTTAATTGGTCTATGGACAACAATTGGTTGGTTCCTCCACCAAATTTAATTGCTAAAGTTTAAAAAAAGATGCATTCATACAAGGCTCACGGCACATTGTTGTTGCCCGAATGGAAGTCTGCTCCGTTTTGGCCGCTTTTGACAAACGGCAATTATAGAGATTTTGTCAAGGAATTTTATATTTTGCCACCAAAAAGAATTATAAATAAAGGAATGGGCAAAAATGGAGTGTTTGTTAAAAGTCCTTTATCTTTCAGAATAATTGCTCTACGAATTGTATTTTAATTTCAGGATTAAGAAATGAAATGAATGGAGTTTACTTCGTTTTGTTCTGAACCTTTCAGGACTGAGATTAGACTATTATGTCAAAAGAGCTGTAGAAGAAAGTGGTGTCGTTTCTTCCGAATTAAATGGTTTGGCTGTTCATTTATCTGATTATTTGGTGGATTCCAAAAGTGATAATACAAACAAGAAATACTTGTCGTATTTCAACAAATGTAAGTCATTCTGCAGCAAACAGGGTATAACCGATCTACCGATAGTAAAGAAGGATCCAATTCCAGTCGAAGTTATAATAGAGCTTTGCAATGCACATAAAGATTCAAGTGATTTGATGATAATTAGAGATTTGGCTATGATAGTTTTAAGCTTCGCAGGTTTTTTAAGATATGACGAACTTAGCAACCTAAGATGTTGTGATGTGGTTTTATTTGAAAACTACTTAAAGGTTAACATAACACATAGTAAAACAGATCAGAACAGACAGGGGAATGAAATTTTAATTGCTGAAGGAAACACTGTTGCATGTCCTGTGCTTATGTTTCGACGTTACATGGCTTTGTCTAATTTAGATTTGAAATCTGATCATTATTTTTTCAAACCAATTTTTAGGTCAAAAGATAATTGCAAGTTAATATATATGAATAAGAAATTAAGCTATTCTACAGCTAGAGCTAACATACTTAAAAGATTAAAGTCTATCGCACCACATTTGAATATCGGATTACATTCTTTAAGGTCAGGCGGCGCTACGGCTGCCGCAAACACGAACGCAAATGAAAGATGTATAAAACGTCACGGCAGATGGAAAACTGATTTTTGCAAAGATGGCTATATTTCAGATTCACTGAGCAACCGCCTAGAGGTTTCAGCGCATTTAGGTTTATAGGTTAAAAGTTTAATTGTAAATCATAAATAATTGTAAACATTATTGGTTGCTATCTCTTCATACACAACCCTTTCTTTGGTTTTCTCTATAGCGCTTGGTGGGCTTATCGGCAAATCTATTAGATTGTTATGTATCGGTATAAAACGAGAAGAGAATATACTTAATATTTCCCGCGATTCGATAGTAAAGCGGGAAATTATTGTATGTTTGATTTGTTAATGTAAATACGTGATAATTAGACCACGTGATGGTTACCGTGTTTGGTAACTGTTTGTATACAAACGCCATTCTCTAGTCTACCTTCCAACGAGATACAAAGTTTAAATTTGTTTAAATAGTATTTAACTAAATTTTGAGGAATACAAGTCTGAGTATTCACTCTCGAGACGGCTTTTGCAATTGGTATCAGACCCAGGTTTCCAGAGTACATTTTCATTATTTCTTTCATAAATGTTTTTGATCTCTGGTTTTTCCTGCCCGGCAAGGCCGTTCACGACAGAGTATTTAATCATGATGGATGATAAAAGTTTTCGATTTTCAATGAAACCGTTATATTTATATGTATATATTAATTATTCTTTATATTTGTATGTCAAAGAGTCAGTATTAGAATAAGAATGATAATAATTGTAATTTCATGATAATTGGCTTTCGGATACGATTAATAGAAGGCAACTTATACAATGTGGTTGTATTATTATATTATTTATAAATTTACATGTTTTTTTTCTATAATTTTTGCACATAATATGTACATAGTTGATTGTCTATAAGTTTTTGTATAAATGTTCACTATTTATTGTTAATAAAATCCGGTATCCATAGCGCTTGGTGGGCTTATCGGCAAATCTATTAGATTGTTATGTATCGGTATAAAAGGAGAAGAGAATATACTTATAAATATTATAATATATAGGTTGATTGTGAATAAACCGCCTGTTACCGACCTCTTTACTATATAAAGGTATTTTAATTTTTTTAATGATTTTTTAAATATTTTTTCTATTTTCATTTAGAATAGATATATAGATAGAAACTTGTTTATGTTTTTATTGAACCCTGGGTCTACACCTCAGTCGGAAACATTACATGAGGGTAACTGCGTTGCAGGTTTTCGTTCAACACTTGCGTTTTATCTATAAAGTAGTATGAGGGGCAGTACAGGTAATAAAGACGTTGATTGGCTGAGAGGTATCACGTGACTGTGTACGTCATAATCTAAAAATAGACGGGGGAAACCCCAATACGTAGTTGTAACGTTCACGTGACGTCATCAGATCTAAAAATAGAAATGGGAGATTCCGTAAGTATTTAAAAATAGAAATGGGGGATTCCGTAAGTATCTAAAAATAGAAATGTGGATTCCGTAAGTATTTAAAAATAGAAATGACTGGAAATCCCGACATAAGTAGAACGTCCTGAAAACGTAGGCGCAACGTAGAGAAAGAAGAGAGGAAAAAAAAAAGAGGGAGAGAGAAAGAGAGAGAGAGAAGCAGTCGACAAGGGGAAAAAAAGAGAGAGAGAAAGAAACAGAGGCAGACAGATGCTAGAGCACGCGGGCTGTATCGTATTATTCGTCGCGTGTCAGTCCCATATTTATAACTCAAACGGTGGCATATATACAACTATTAATAGGTCGCGTGCCATTCCGTTGAAATGCATTTAAGTTAATCACGTGATCCGTTACAACAAGGATAAATAGACTAAAACATCGAGCAAAAATTCATTCTGTACGATCCTGTTCGAAGAGTCTAATCGAAGAGTGAAATGGACCAACTCTACTCATTGACGCTTGGAAGGAGGTCTCGTAGTAGATTATTTAGAACAGAAAATGTTTATGTGACAGTAGATTTTCATCATGACTGGTCGAGAATTGCACCCAAGACGTACCGAAGCAGCTGTTTTTTACCTTCAAGAAGCTGATTAAAGAAATTGCTGACCAAGTACAATGCAGTCCAACGGATTACTTACGTTTTGCAGTTCACCATCCAGGATTAAAAACACCGGGATTTATTCCTTTCAAGCAATACAAGGACGTTTCCGCTCTTGAACTGTTGAACAAAATAGCCAACATTCTTCAATCCAACGAACAATTTCGTCTCGATGAACGCATGAGTATGGAGGTATGTCACGTAAATCCACCAGAGGGTATGGGGTCTGGAGGAGAGCAATTGGCGATTTTCGCGAATATTTGAAGAGGAAACGCTGCCTAATAACCATCAAGAATTCGGACGATTTGTGTTTTCAGAGAGCTATTGTGGTGGCTAAACATTATGCCGTCAAAGGAATCACCAAAGAATGGGAAGCAGGACGCGAAAAATTGAGATGGACTGGATCTAATAGTTTCCAAACCAAGAAGACACATCGTTTAATTGAAAAAGTTGGCGGTCGGATGGAGGCATGTCGAGGCAAAGAAGATTGGGACTTGTATGGCCAAGCTTTAGGCAAAGAAGGCTACCAACTGAATATTTATTCTCAGCTTTTTTTGGCAAAGCAGCTTACAGGTCTCACAAGTACGTGGAAGGAACGCCAAAACATTTGAATTTATACCATCATTCAAATCATTTCGATGTCATCACTAAAATGGCTGCTTTCGTAGAACGATCGTATTTCTGCGAGACCTGTCAAGTAGGTTATAACAATGCGCAAGATCACAAATGTCACGTGATGTGCCAAAAATGTCAAAAGTCTGGACCAGCATGTACCGGTGATCTTAATCGAGAATGTCCCGATTGTTATCGCCTGTTTAATCAAGGCTGTTTTAACCGACACAAGACACCGCGTACGAAGGATGCCGTTCCAATGTGCGAACGATGGAAGCGTTGTGTCAGATGTTTTAAGGAATGGGACGTCCTCAAGACTCATAGACGATTAGATGATCACGTCTGCGTAGAATACCAATGCAAAATCTGCAAAATTTTTCACACCAAAGCCGATCGTTGGTGTTACATACAGAATGTAAAATGTCCCATTGATATCAACAAATCTCAGCGAAAAGATCTGACTCGCTTCGTCTTTTTCGATTTTGAATGCCAGCAGGATTCGGGAGAACATGTATCCAACTTGTGTGTTTTGCAACTCTGTTGCCATTTCTGTATCCACGAAAACAAAAGCTGTCAATATTGCGATTCTTATTGGAATCAACAAAAAGAAGTCGTGATGGAGGGGCCCGATACGCTAGATCAAGTGGGACGTTGGTTCGTACGTCTGGCGGGCCGTAAACTTAAGAAATCATCCCGAGTCATCTGTGTGGCACACAACTTCAAAGGGTACGATGGCATTTTGATCATGCAAGCCATCCACAAACACGCCGTGACTGCACCAGACATCATTATGACGGGAGGAAAAGTCATGTCCATTTCCATGGGATGCCTCAAGTTTGTCGATTCCTTAAACTACTTACCCATGGCCTTAAAAAACATGCCGGCAACATTTGGCCTAACGGAAATGAAAAAAGGGTATTTTCCTCATTTTTTTAATACCCCGGAAAACAGCCAATACGTTGTGTCTTATCCGCCTATTGAGATCTACGATCCGGATGGCATGAGTTTAAAGGAAAGAGAACAATTTGAGAAATGGTATAAACAACAACAAGGACACACGTTTGATTTCCAAAAGGAATTGCTTACTTATTGTCGGAGTGACGTAGATATTTTGAGAAGTTGTGGCGAATTTAGACGCATTTTTCTTGTCGACACGGGGATAGATCTTTTCGAATCCAGCATGACATTAGCGGCTGCGTGTAACAAAGTGTACAGGATGCACTATCTACCCGATTCCCATCATACCGAGAGCTTTGATGCAGAATTCGGGAAAGGACGAAGATTGGCACCGCTATCAACCACGTCAACAGTCCAACATAGCTTTGCGGTGGTTAGAATGGGAACAGCACATTCGAACTATAACCGCTTTTCGAGATGGAACGGCTCTACCCAATATCAAACACTCGGCCAACGGTGGAGAAATAAAAGTGGGACCCTACAGTTTAGATGGGTTTGACAGGGAAAACAACGTCGTCTACGAGTTTTTCGGGTGCGCTTTTCATGGGTGTCCCACGTGCTATCCGGGGCCCGTTCAAGACGTCAAGCATTTTCACCCCTACGACCCTACAAGAACCATGAGAGAGCTGTATGCCCAAACCATGCACAGACTCCACGATTTGAAAACCAAGTACGGTCTAACAAACATCGTAACCATCTGGGAATGCCAGGTGGAAAAAGAAAGACGCACCAACGAAGACATGGAAGAATTTTTTCGTGCTTTTGAAGTCAATGGCTGGCCAAATCCCGAACCGCTGTTTCCCAGGGACGCTTTTTTCGGCGAAGAACCAATGCGACACGATTGGTGGCTGTTCCGAAAGAGGATGAAGAGATTAGGTACTTGGATGTTGTGTCTTTGTATCCCTATATCTGCAAATACGGCCAATTTCCCATTCAAGAACCCCAAATTATCACACAAACGGACCAAGTGAATTGGCAGCAGTACGAGGGGTTGATACAATGCCAAGTCGTACCACCCCGACAACTATCACCCCGTGTTGCCGTTTCGATGGAACAACAAAACAACGTTTCCACTGTGTCGTTCTGGTTTAGTCGAACACATGCAAGCTTCGGAGATTGCAGAATACGTGCCCTGTCCACATTCCGATGATGAAAGAGCCTGGGTAGGCACGTACGTGTCCCTGGAACTGAAGAAAGCTGCTTCTCTGGGTTACACCATCAAAAAAGTCTGTGAAGTGTGGCATTGGTCAGAAGAAAATTGGAGCCAATATGACAGTCGAACAAAAACGGGAGGTCTGTTTGCGGGATATATAGACCATTACTTAAAAACGAAAATGGAGTGTAGTGGTTACCCCCCAGAATGTAGTACCGATTAGGAAAAAGCTAAATTTGTGAAAGATGTCTTTCAGAAAGAAGGCATAAGCCTGGACCCTTCCCAAATATATTACAACAATGGAATACGGATCAGCAGTAAACTAAAGTTAATTATTTTGTGGGGAAAATTTGGTCAGCGGGATAACTTTAGCCAAACGGAATACTTGACGGAGCCATCAAAATATTTCGAACTTTTGACGGACGTGACCGAAACCATTAAAGATGTGCAATAGGTCAACGACAACATGGTCATGGTTGAGCGCTTGAAATTGGAAGAACACGTACAGCCTTCACCCATTACAAATGTCGTCATTGCCGCTTTCGTCACAGCTCAGGCTCGCCTGAAACTCTACTCTGTTTTGGAATCTTTGGAGGAACGTGTTTGCTATTTCGACACCGACAGTATCATTTACGTTCACCATCCAGGCAAGTGGAATCCAACCCGAGGCAACAGTTTAGGAGAATGGAAAGACGAGTTGGCGGAGAACGTGAGCATCACCGAATTCGTCAGCGGTGGAGCTAAAAACTACGCTTATAAACTGTCGAATGGCGAAACCGTATGTAAGGTGCGAGGGTTTACTTTGAATTATCGAGGCTCGCAGAAATTGAATTTCGACTCGGTGAAAGGCATGGTGGAAAACGTTCAAACTAATACTCCTCTCGTCGTTACCAATCCCTTCAAAATTATTCGAACACGTGACCGTCGGCTTTGCACGCGTTCCGAAGAAAAACAGTATAAAGTCGTTTATACCAAAAGGTTTGTGTAGTTCAACGACCAAAATGAGCCAATCAACACTTACCCTTACGGCTATTGAAGAAAAAGTGAGAGAGAGGTGGTTGCGGTACAGAGTCGAAAACAATTCATGGATCCGACGTCGAGAGTTTAGCCACGCCCCCGCAGCAACCGTAACCATGTATCACAAACACAGCAAACATGGCGGCGGCGAACGACTCATTAGTGGAAATCCCAGACAACATTGCAGTGTCATACCTACCGGATTACGCGACTTTATCACAGAAGTCTTTGGGAAAAGGTCTAAATTACTTTATGCAAAGTTACATACATGATATAAAAGTCACAAAAGATCGACATCTTGCAAATGTCAACGCTAAATGCTGGCGGTCTATGAGGAAATCAGAAGCACCGTACCAAATACAGATCGAAATTAATTCGGACAAATCAGCTTTATCGGAATCCTATTGCAAATGTAAAGCAGGGTGAGTATATCTATATTGAAGTCTTGGTAATGGGGAGTCTGCTGAATTGATACCCAGTTTGCATGATAGGCCTTATCATCTCAAATTGACACTTGTGGATTTCCGGCTTAAACAGCAGGTGTCATTCGTCGATAGGCTTACGACAGCTTTTACACAAAGTTCACTGTACAACTCTAGACGGAAACTCATATCTTATAAAAATACATACTCCTTTCCTGTATGTAGGCCTAAGATGTAAATGCCCAGATGGGTGTGAACTGTCACTGGCGGTAATGAATGAATGGTAATGAATGGCATTGATATTCCAACAAATAATTACAAAGACTGACAATAGGCCTAGGCTAATGGATTTGATCTCATTTTTAAAATGCCTCCTTTGTTTTTCATTTTTCAGTCTTAATGGACATTGCTCACATGTTATCGGGCTACTGAAGACACTTCAGGGTTTGAAATTGCACAACTTCAAAAAAGCGCCAGAAAATCACAGTTGTACATCTATTCCACAGCAATGGCATGTGCCAAGGGGAGAGAAAATTAAGCCAGTTCCATTAAATCATGTGGTGGTTGCAAGACCCACAGAGCACAGAAAAAGAAAGCCTGTAATATGCAGTATGGATGAAAGCTATAAGTAGGTTTATTAAACATTTATTTCCACAATCAGATACATCAATTCAATGGCAATAGATCACAGGTCAGCTTTAATTTAAGGAAATTTAATCAAACATTTAACAAATATTATGTATCCTTCAAAAGTTACATTTTACTCGGATACACTCAATCAAATAAGTAAATAAATAATTAATTCAAAATATAATTAAAATATAGCAAGTACAATAACTGGATCCAATATTTCATTTCAGATTACCATTGATTGAACAGGAGACAATTGAGGAGTTAAGAGCACTCCAGAATACCCCATTCCAATACATTCTGATATTTCACCTGGTGTTAACTGACGCCCACCTCTTGCAAATGGGGGAATGTTCAGTTTTAAATTCAAAGCCTCAAGATCATCACTTATTGTGAAGCCTTTATCTGCCATGATGGCATCACCCTCAATAATGTATCCTACCGATTTTAGCTTATGAAGCAAATCCAGAAATCCACTCTGCTCAGTAATTGCCTTATCTGATATGCTCCCAGAAAACAATTCTGACACAAACGTGACACTTCCTCTGGGATCACAGCCAATGAGCGCCTTGAGTGTTGTACTGCTCTTGTAATCACTGTTAAATTGACTTTGTAGTCCAAGCGCACATGGTGTCTGTGTTTTAAGCTCTGTTCCATCAATAATAATCAATGTAGTCGGAAATTCTTCTTTGAAATCTCAAGGCATATTTCTTATGATCGTATCTCGATGGGGCCAAATGGACAACTGATCATGTTTAAAGTAAATATGATCCGTCCAATTAAATACAATTCCTGCAGATTGTATTGTTAAATTAAATTCATAGCAAGGTCTGCCAGAGATAAATTGCGCCTGTATCTTGTCAAAGTAAGCAATAAGCCATCTTCATTAGACAGTCTTTTAATATCCGAACGCCCTTTTTCAAATGTAAGAGTAAAGTTTGGCGGAATTAGAAATGCTAAAAGTGCAATGAATCTTTCATAGTTTATACCAGTATAATGTTTGAATAAATTCTTATGATTTGTCTTGTTGTTCATAACTTGTGCAACACCAAAATGCCTTTGCTCCTCATGTTCCTTAATTGTCTGCTCATGTTTTCTGATCTTCATCTTCATAGATTCTATCTCTGCAGCAAGGGACATGACATCCAATGGTGACACCCCTATATAAGTAAAAAGATGCAAACAATAAGAATGAACAATGGTGAATAACAATTATATACTTAAAGCCTATTATTAACAAGAAATTGTTTTATCATTTCAGACCCGTAATCTGAAACACAACAAACCAGTTTTCACCAGTGGTTGTGGAAATTTATCTGTACATAGACAGTCGCCAGTTACTTTGCCTCCACAATTTCAAGATTTAAATGTCAGTATTTCCCTTGAAGAAATAGAGCGGATAGAAGAGGAGACCCGCCAGCAGAACACCTGCAACAAGTGGTACTAACATAGGCGGAACAGACTGACAGCCTCCAACTTTGGGAAAGTGCTTAAAAGGAAGGCAAAACCAACAGATTCATTTATTAAGAGTGTACTAAACCAAAATTCATTTTCTTCGGAAGCAATGGAATATGGCAAAAGACAAGAAAAAAATGCCAAAGCCAAGTATCTAGAGACTTTCCCTTCCAGACATATACATGAGTGTGGATTTGTTATTAACCCAGAGTTCACATTCCTTGGAGCCTCTCCTGACGGAAAACTCTGTGACAATAGTGAAACAGGAATAATAGAAATAAAATGTCCATTTACAGCAAGAAATATGGACACAGAAGAGGCATGTGAACATAAAGCCAATTTCTGTCTCAAAAAAGAGAATATCCATTTGAACAGAAACCATGTGTATTATGCGCAAGTGCAGGGCCAACTAATGATTACAGGGTGTGATTTCTGTGATTTTTGTCTTCACTCAAAAAAGTATATTTGTTGAGAGAATAAGGCAAGACATACAATATATGCAAAATATGTTGTCACAGCTAAGTCAATTTATGACAGATAATGGCAAAGAAGTACAAACTCACATTTCTCTTCAGTAAAGGTAGCCTGTTCTCTGTATTTTGGAGTTTCAACTACTGTTTCAATTTCAATTTCTAAAAAATAGTTAAATAGTGAAATATGATACATGCTCTCAACTATAGATCTCTAGCTAACAACAAATCTGTTTTATTTAATAAGAGTCGTGAAGGTCTATATTAAAATGAAAATGTAAATTACAGGTATTCTAATTTGATATCTACACGAATTGTTTTCTAATGTTGTTGATAAAAGATGTAAATAAAACCAGCTTGAAACTACATATATGTACACTATATGTATGAAGATAAAATATGTGTTTTGTTTTGTTCCTGTTTTCAGCTGAATCTTTCAATTATACATGACATATGGAATTATACATGACATATGAAGGCTTGTCAAGTATTACTGGTGGAAGAAAGCACTTTAACAGTTTTTTTTTGACAAACATCTACAACCGGCTATCGAAACCTAGGCCTACAGTGTATGTGTATGCTGACATAAAATTCTGCCACTTACTGCACATCTAATTCGCTTCGCATTTTCTTAGATGGGTTAAGGTTTTCATCCAAAGCTACCAAATGTCGCTTCTTTGGAAGTGGTTGCGATGGGATGCATCTGGTACCATCAGCCGGAATAGGGTCTGGAATCTTCCTGTGTAGGACCATTTCCTCCAATGAAATGCTGCAAAAGTGATAATAAAAATGTCCATTAGATATTCTGTCAATGAAATAATTACAACTGGTAATATTGCTATATAGGCCAACGCATATCATTATTTTGGATTGACTTGAAAATGCTGGATATGTTAGTCGAATAGACAGTCACTCAACGCTGCCGTTTTAACTAATAAATTGTTACCGTTTTCACATATTATGTTACCGGCATGGACTGTACTGAGTCAACCGTGACCACGATCGAGTAAGACCAAAAAAGCAACATTCTCTTCGATTTGAAATTAAAAAAATTATATGTAGGCTACTGTTACTTTGGAACAAATAACTTTGTTGCGATTTCCATTGATCCTATCCACGTTTAGTTGGTCGTGTGGCCGTCCGCAGGCCTTGATCCATCTCAAACATTTCGATAAATTAGTTTTCGGCTGAGGAAAGGGAATAAACTTCACTCCTACTAATCGTGCCGGATACCTTTGATCTACATTGCGAGTGCCCCATACACAGAGTCGAACCATTTAGAGACAAACTAATACAGAAATTATTCAGTACTGTACAGCTAAACGAGTG
>JAUJPP010000276.1:0-13680 GCA_030562195.1 Nipponacmea schrenckii
TTACGGAAGGTGTGACCTAATTATTTTATGACTTTGAAAACTAGGTCAAATGATATTCAATATATTGTCTAGATGTAGGTAATTGCAAATTTAGCCTACATAATATTTTAAGGCTCTCGAAATACGTTCATAATTGTAAGCAATTCTATTTTTTTTTTTTTTTTTTTTCGAAATTTACACAGGGCACACAGCCTAGGCTGCAATAGTTGCAGCAATTTCACAACTTCTCTACACCTTCTGTTGTGGCGAAGTTTCTATTAAATATAAATTGGAACATTTTTGCAAAACCGGAAGTGCTGCATTGCAACATGCCTAAAAAGTCGGTCAGTAGCTCTAGAAGTCGCATTTTTTGATCGATTTTTTTCGGGTTTGCATTTTTGAAAACTTGAAACAATTTCCAACAAGATAGCAGTTACAAAATTTCGAAATTCGAAAATTCATAGCACACATTTTTTTGCCGTATTTTGCACATTTTTGCAACTTTGCTTTTTTTAGACCGATTGATCTGAAAATTTGGGTGCCTTCAAGTCTCACGAATATGAAAACATTGGCAGAGTCAAAATTTTTGCTTCATTTTCGATGTCAACGTAAAACGGGTTTAAACTTCCGGTTGACCTACTTGTGCTGTAATTGATGTATCGCAACAAAATTTATGTCAATCTTAATTAAATTAGAAGACAAAAAAACGAAGCAGAAAAAATCCGGACCGGAAGTGAAACATTGGCCGCCATCTTGAAATGTCACTTTTTTGTAAAACTCAAAATGGGGCCTCTACGGTAAGAGCGATTTGTGTGATGTTTATATTTCTGGAAAGCTTAGTCGATTGCGATCAAAATGTTGGAAATCGATTTTTGAATTTTGCTTTTGCTTTTTTGCAACATCCGGTTGAATTTTTTCGATTTTTGGGGGGCTTATTTCTCGTGACCTTGACCTTTGGCGACCATGACCTTTAGTAGGTCAAAGGTCATTGACCTTGGCTATCAGTTGATACTTTGAACTTTGACCTCCGACATCTACTTCCGGTTTTATAGCTGCCCGAAAACAGCAAAATTCGCAAATTTGGGCTGCTCCAGAGCGTGACCTAATTAATTTAGAGTGTTAATTTTTTCAGATTCTTAGATTGTTTTTTGTCCTCTTTCCAACGATATATAACAAAAGTTTGTAAAATGAAAATTGAATTTTTGATTTTTGCAAAGAAAAGTACATTTTGCCGTATTTTCGCTTCCTTAAAATGTATGTGTGTATATCTCGTGATCTATTAGCTGTACAAGCTTCAAATTTTTACTGTGAATATACATTTTGAATATGATTAGATTCCCCTCCAAAAAAAACGAAATGGGCGTGGCACATCCGGGTGAACTTCAAATTTACCATTTATATCGGTCAGCGAATTACGGCTGCAGTAAATAACGTTTTTCAAAAAAGTACCTTGCATACATATATCTCATTACTTTGGCCAGTTTATCCCAAAAAATCAAATGTTTCTACCTGAGTGTTGCAATTTTGCGACATTTGCAAAAAATCAGTTTTTTTTTTAGTTTGGGGGCTTGTTTCTAGTGACTTTGACCTTTGGTGACCTTGACTTTTACAAGGTCATTGGTCACTGACTTTAGCTATCAGTTGACAATTTGGCATTAGACTTCTGACGTCTATTTCCGGTTTTATAGCTGCTCGAAAGCAGCAAAATTTGCAACGTTGGACTGCTCTAGAGCGTGACCTAATTAATTTAGAGGGTTATTTTTTTTACATTCCGAAGGCGCCTTTTGTCCTCTTTCCAGCGATGCACAACAAAAGTTTTTAAAATGAAAATTTAATTTTTGGACTTTTAAAATTAAAGTACATTTTGCTTTTTTGAAACGTATTTGTGTATATCTCGTTATCTATTAGATGTACAAGCTTCAAATTTGTACCATGAATATATATTTTGTATGAGATTAGATTTACGCAAAAGTAAATTAGATGGGCGTGGCACATACGGGTAAACTTCCAATTTACCAGTTATATCGGTCAGCGCCTCACATTTGTAGGAAATAACATTTTTCCAAAAAATTCTTCGCACACAGATACCTTGTTGCTTTGGGCCCGTTTCTCCCAGAAAATCAGATGTTTCGGCCTGTTTGTTGCAATTTTGCAACGTTAGCAAAGTCCCACTCTGTGCCACGTGTGGCTCTAGTTACGTATTTCGACTTTGGCGAAAACGTATTGTAATCGTTCGGATTATTTTATTTTTTTTTTTTTTTTTTTTTTTTTTTTAATTCTTGGATGAGTTTGCAGACAAACTGGTAAAAGGTGCAGAAATTCTAAATCTACAGTTGATCTTAGAATGATTTCTATTATCAAATAAAACAAAACCGGAAGTTCTATCTCTGACAGGAAGTGAGAACCGGAAGTTCAGGTTTTTTTGCTTTAGCAAGTTTATTTTCAGTTCGATTTTGACCGGATTTTCAGATTTGAAAACTTCAATGTATTTGTCAACTAACAATTATAGGTTTTATGCAATTAGGTTAAATATTTTACCCACGATTTGCAATTCAATATTCAAGGGTCATTGGCAAAAATTTCAGACCGTGATTTCTCCTTTAATATAAATGGTAAAATTTTGAAACTTTACCAGTTGATAGGCGATATGTTTATAATTTTTGAAAAAATGTGAAAAAAAAATTCCACTTCCGGTTTAGCCTCAAATGACGTAATTACGTAACTTCCGGTCTATAACTGCTAGGTGAAAAGTGAAAACTGTTTTATAAATAACTTGTCAATAGTAATTGATTTGACCTAAATAATTAGGTCAAGCTGCCATATCGGCCGCCATTTTGAATTTTCGTTACAATTCTTAAATCCGAAATTCAGACACTACTGATAGACCGATTTTGATGAAATTTAGCACATAGATACAATGGAACATTATCTACCTTTTCTTGGAGACCGATTTTCAAATTTCGTATTTTTTTTCGAATTATTTAAATTTCGATTTTTTCAAAATTAGGTCACTTTAACGGGTACGGAAGGTGTGACCCACTTAATCTATGACCTTGAAAATTAGGTCAAATAATATTCAATATATTGTCTACGAGTAGATATTTTTTAATTTGGCTTACTTAAAAAATTCATAGAGATAAGTGTACTTAAATACAGCAAAAATTGATAATTTTCATATTTTAGCCATCATTAACCGTCACGGAAGGTGTGACCTAATTATTTTATGACTTTGAAAACTAGGTCAAATGATATTCAATATATTGTCTAGATGTAGGTAATTGCAACTTTAGCCTATATAATATTTTAAGGCTCTCGAAATACGTTCATAATTGTAAGCAATTCTAGTTTATTTTTTTTTTTTTTGTAATTCTTGGATGAGTTTGCAGACAAACTGGTAAAAGGTGCAGAAATTCTAAATCTACAGTTGATCTTAGAATGATTTCTATTATCAAATAAAACAAAACCGGAAGTTCTATCTCTGACAGGAAGTGAGAACCGGAAGTTCAGGTTTTTTTGCTTTAGCAAGTTTATTTTCAGTTCGATTTTGACCGGATTTTCAGATTTGAAAACTTCAATGTATTTGTCAACTAACAATTATAGGTTTTATGCAATTAGGTTAAATATTTTACCCACGATTTGCAATTCAATATTCAAGGGTCATCGGCAAAAATTTCAGACCGTGATTTCTCCTTTAATATAAATGGTAAAATTTTGAAACTTTACCAGTTGATAGGCGATATGTTTATAATTTTTGAAAAAATGTGAAAAAAAAATTCCACTTCCGGTTTAGCCTCAAATGACGTAATTACGTAACTTCCGGTCTATAACTGCTAGGTGAAAAGTGAAAACTGTTTTATAAATAACTTGTCAATAGTAATTGATTTGACCTAAATAATTAGGTCAAGCTGCCATATCGGCCGCCATTTTGAATTTTCGTTACAATTCTTAAATCCGAAATTCAGACACTACTGATAGACCGATTTTGATGAAATTTAGCACATAGATACAATGGAACATTATCTACCTTTTCTTGGAGACCGATTTTCAAATTTCGTATTTTCTTTCGAATTATTTAAATTTCGATTTTTTCAAAATTAGGTCACTTTAACGGGTACGGAAGGTGTGACCCACTTAATCTATGACCTTGAAAATTAGGTCAAATAATATTCAATATATTGTCTACGAGTAGATATTTTTTAATTTGGCTTACTTAAAAAATTCATAGAGATAAGTGTACTTAAATACAGCAAAAATTGATAATTTTCATATTTTAGCCATCATTAACCGTTACGGAAGGTGTGACCTAATTATTTTATGACTTTGAAAACTAGGTCAAATGATATTCAATATATTGTCTAGATGTAGGTAATTGCAACTTTAGCCTATATAATATTTTAAGGCTCTCGAAATACGTTCATAATTGTAAGCAATTCTAGTTTTTATTATTTATTTAATCTGTGATATTTATTGTATTTTTTTTTATTAATCTGTTATTTTCTTGTTATCATTTATTCAATCTGTGATATTTCTTGTTATTATTTATTTAATCTGTGATATTTCTTGTTACTATTTATTCAATCTGTGATATTTATTGTTACTATTTATTCAATCTGTGATATTCTTGTTATTATTTATTTAATCTGTGATATTTATTGTTATTATTTATTTAATCTGTGATATTTCTTGTTACATTTTATTCAATCTGTGATATTTTTTATTACTATTTTATCCAATCTGGGCTATTTCTTGTTTCTATTTATTCAATCTGTGATATTTCTTATTACTATTTATTCAATCTGTGATATTTATTGTTACTATTTATTCAATCTGTGATATTTATTGTTACTATTTATTCTACCTGTGATATTTATGTTACTATTTATTTAATCTGTGATATTTATTGTTACTATTTATTTAATCTGTGATATTTATTGTTACTATATAATCAATCTGTGATATTTATTGTTACTATTTATTCAATTTGCGATATTTCTTGTTACTATTTATTCATTCTGTGATATTTCTTGTTACTATTTATTCAATCTGTGATATTTATTGTTACTATTTATTCAATCTGTGATATTTCTTGTTACTACTTATTCTATATGTGATATTTATTGTTACTATTGAATTAGATATTTATTGTTTTTATTATTTCATCTATGGTATTTCTTGTCATTATTTAATCAAGCTGTGATATTTCTTGTTACTATTTATTTAATCTGTGATATTTCCTGTTATTATTTATTCAATCTGTGATATTTCTTGTTACTTTTTATTTAATCTGTGATATTTATTGTTACTATATATTCAATCTGTGATATTTATTGTTAATATTTATTCAATTTGCGATATTTCTTGTTACTATTTATTCAATCTGTGATATTTCTTGTTACTATTTATTCAATCTGTGATATTTATTGTTACTATTTATTCAATCTGTGATATTTCTTGTTACTATTTATTCCATATGTGATATTTATTGTTACTATTTAATTATATATTTATTGTTTTTATTATTTCATCTATGGTATTTCTTGTTATTATTTAATCAAGCTGTGATATTTCTTGTTACTTTTTATTCAATCTGTGATATATTTCTTATTATTTATTTCTTCTGTGATATTTCTTATTATTTATTCAATATGTGATATTTCTTGTTACTTTTTGTTCTATCTGTGATATTTCTTGTTACTATTTATTCTATCTGTGATATTTCTTGTTACTTTTTGATTTATGACAGTTATTGTTATTATTAATTCAATGTTTCCAGTATTTGATTTAGTATCATTTTGTTTCAATATGATTTATGTATTCAACATTTGATGTGATTTTGTAACATCACAAATTTGAGATGAATTGTACATAAGCCTGGAATGTTAGATTTTCTCATGAGTTATATAGAACTTGTCTTGTCTGTTGTCTTGTTATTGAAAGTTGTAACAATTTTACCATTATCTTTTAAAAATATATAAACAATCCAGTTTTGAATTTGAAATATCTTATACTTCTGGAAACTTGAAAGTATTGATCCGAATTTTTTGGATGCAAAATACATACTTCTTACTATTCGTCAATTTGAATATGCATATAATAAATCATAAGATTCATTTATAACATACCTTTGTTCGTGTTTTTAATTGAAAAAGTCTTACAAATCATCAACAAAGCTTGTTATATATAAATTTTTAAAACAAAAAACTGTTTAGTTGACTACATTTTTTGTACCAGGCGTATTAGGGCCCTCCCTTTTTTTTTGTTTTTTTTTTTAATTTTCAAGTTAGTAACTTGAATTTTCAGGTAATTATCCTATGCTTAGTTGAATAAAAATTACCTTTCTTATTTAAACACTTTAATTACAAAAGTAAAAGATTCATTATCACAACAATGCAAACAAACTAATCACTGTTTTCCATATTTTTAAATGAAATGGTCATGGAATCAAAACTCTTCCCTCGCCATTTTCCAATACCAAAATATATAGCAATAGCAAGAACAGCACCAACTACTAACATTCCAAATGCAAGTCCGCCCATAGCGCCTGCAATAGAAAATTTTAATCAATACACATTATCATGCACAGATCCAATTTCCTTAATGTTATCAGAAATCTAGCATCGCATCGACCTATAATTATTTTAACCAAAAGATACACGTTAAATGACTTTTGAAGTATGTAAGTACTAAAGTAATTTTTATGGATAAGAATATTTCC
Source organism: Nipponacmea schrenckii (assembly GCA_030562195.1). Taxonomy (NCBI): domain Eukaryota; kingdom Metazoa; phylum Mollusca; class Gastropoda; family Lottiidae; genus Nipponacmea; species Nipponacmea schrenckii. The sequence goes on from JAUJPP010000276.1 coordinate 6,695, forward strand.
ATTGGATCGAGAGAGTGGCTATTCGCTATATAACATCTGCCAAATTTGTAATACTTACTAGTAGAATAACCCGAGGATTTGGGCTTTGTGTATACTGAACCATCTGGGTAATACATTCCTGAAATAAACAAATTCAATTAGGCATCCCATTGTAGTCTGAGTGTAATTTCAGCTTACTTCCAAATATTGGACTGAGGAATTCTATATTCTAATCAAATGCCAAATATAGAAGTTGTGCTTTTGTTTATTTGCTTCACATTCATATTGCATGATATAAAAAAAATGCAATTTATTTCCATTCACTTACGTTGATAAACAGCACAATATGCTGAAGTTTCCACCGTCACTTGGCCTACATCTGACATTGAAGCATCACTTAATCTACATTCGGTCATATTACCACAATAATCAAAACTGGCACAGGAGAAGGTTTCTTCCTCAACACACAATTTAGCACATTGCTCAGCACTGATACCTTCAATTACTCTATTATCACGTAATGATATCTGTTTATTAGCCTTGACTTTAAAGTCATCGGCATAATTCCCTGTAAATAGACCAAAAGCACAACATCAAAATTTCAGAGTATGTTCTTTGTGTCAAAAATAATAATAAAACTAAACAAAACAACCCGAGCCAAGATGTTTAACATTAATTTTTAAAAATATGAATTCTTCCAAATTATTATGTGCCACACTACGCAGAAAGTGAAAGAATGTGTTAATGCTGCGTTTTTACAACAAACTTCATATCACATCGCTCCCTCCATATTTCGTTTTGGTAGACTTTTTAAAAGTGGTATTACTTACTTGAATAATGATTGCATCTAACATCTTTATTGATCTGTGCTTTTGGTACATCAAATACATGCTTTTTACCAAGGAAACATGCATTTATATTGGGGCAATAATCAAATGATTTACAATCAAATTCAGAATAGTCTACACATAGTTTAGCACATTGATTATCAGTGAAGATATTTTGATAAATGGTATCTGAAGCTGAAAGCACTGTCACTCCTGGTGTTTCTGTAAATTTAGCTGTGTATTGTCCTGAAGAATAACAGTATACATGATCATTCTTCATTTTGAAATGAAAAATGGCGCTTATTTACCATATTTTATCCAGTATATCTACCAGACATTTTTCACGTTTATCTTATTGATTTTGACAACTTACGAATATGTCTGGATTGATACATGGCCAAGTTATTTTGCATATCTAGCACAGTGGTTTTACTATATGATATCATTGGCTTGGATGCGTTGAAAATGTTGGACGTGAGTTCTAATCTCGATCGGAGTGCGAAAGTCCAATGACTTTGAATAAGTCATCTTCACTTACAATTTCAGTCCACCCAGCTGTAAATGGTCACGGATAATCCGGGAAAGATCAAAACATGTACCAAGAGCTTTGGCCAAGGACTAGCTGGTAGAAAGGATCCTTGTCATGGCGGACTTGTGATCTTAAGTTGTTATCCTTGTAAAATATAGTTGTTAACATAAAATCATATATATTCTGAATTCCAAAATATCTTACTTGTATACAGGTCACAATGGTCACTTGCTTGAATTAGATCGGGTCTTTCATCAGGATGTTGTTGACTCATGACGCAATATCCAGTATCATAACAATATTCAAATGATTGACAAGTAAATATAACCTCTCCTAAACATTCATTAGCACAATCGTCTACAGACATCCCCGTTAAAATCAAATCGTCGAAACCCTTGACTTCCTTATTTGCACTACCAGTAAAATGTTGTAAAGCTGTTTCTGGAATACGAAAGTAAATCTTTTTAACAAAACCTGACAGACTTCGGCTGGGAGTTTCTTCACACAAAGCAATTAAGCTCCGTATTTATAAATATTTATGTTTTGTATCCTAATAAAAGTAGTCATTGATATCTTTAAATCAATTTCAAATAATTAACTCTTTACGCATATTTTATAAACTATTCAAAGTACTAACTTGATGCTTGTCTGTTTGGATTCCTTAAAATATCAGACGTAATATCAGAAGCTTTGAAGACTTGTTTCTGAAATGTTAAGATCATATATACGCTGAAAACGGATAGCTAAAATTCATCGACACGACATGAAGTGTTGACGGTGGTTCAGATAGCACATAGCCCATACTTAAAGCCTTCAGATGAATCGAAGTGAGGTTCATCTGAAGGCTTTAAGTATGGGCTATTTGCTATCTAAACCGAATCGAAGTGAGGTTCACAACTACCAAACCAACAACAACCACCAGATCGAACTATCATGGATCCCGTCGCACGTCTTCATCCCGGGAAACGAACAAGCTGACCGTGTTGCCAAGGACAGTTTGGGTCTGGAGAATATCGAGCCTGTAAAATTCTCGTATGAAGAATTTTGCAGTCTCGTGTCCTCTAAGATCAACCAGAAATGGGACGACATGCTAAGGAACCTCAACACCGATAGATACCAGATTGATCCGAAGATACCAAACCAAACCAAAATTAACCATCCATCTGTAGCCATCTGCAAACTGGTAACCAGACTACGCACCAACCATGTCATGCGAGACCATCAGTTCAATGCCATTAAATGCCGATGCGGACACGTTGCCACCAGGACGCATCTTCTCATTCAATGCACCGAATTGAAATCATCTCGTAAGACATTGACAACAGATAACCTAAGTTTCTTTTAAAATCTATATAATCAATTTTCAAAACAAGTTCCATAGCAGAAACAAAAGAGAACATCCAAATTTTTTTTTTTTTTTTTTTTTTTTTTTTTTTTTTTTTTTTTTTTTTTTTGTGAAAGCTTTCTTCTCTTCTTCTCTCCTTTCTCACGTCTCCTTTTCTTCTTTCTTTTAGGTCTTCAACTCTTCCAAGCACAGACAGATAATCAAACCAAACCAAACCAAACCAAACCAAACCAAACCAAACCAACAACCACCAACAACAACCACCATGATCATATCGAGTTTTGGAGGAATGTAGAAGACTGAATCACTCACGCCACACCATCCAGGGCCGAGTTTCACCGCCATGACATTCGTTCCGACCAGATCGTACGATTTCTCAAACCACCACCAAACCAACAGTTTTCTAAATCATCCTATTGATCCTAAATCCACTACCAACGACGACCAAAGTGCAACTACCTAGTTTGCGATATCAGCAATTGCTGGAAGCGAACGTTAACTCGCCATTTACCTACCTACCTATCGAAGTGAGGTCTATAGTCATCCAGTCAATTCAAATTCAGAAAATAAATCAAATGACAATTGCCAATATAAACATCCCACAGTTTTTGTAGAGTATATTGCATATGCTTGAAAAATAAAACAATCAACAGTAATTTCACTAAAAAAATTTTAAAAATGGGAAATTTCAAAATCCAAAAACTTACTGTATTATCATCTAATACAATTGTAAATTGAAACGTTCCTTTAACGACTTGATCTGTCAATATAATCCATGCATCATTTAAAGCTATTTCTTGATCCACTCGAGTATTTAATACTCCTACAATGATTGAAAAGATATTATTTCCCTGGAACAGACCTCAACCAATTTTAAATACCCTGGGAATGAAAATGCTGATAAATCTCTCATGAATTTTCAAAAGAGAAAATAGTAAATACAAAAATGTTACTTCAGACAGAGATTGTTAAAGATTACTTTGGCTTTAATGGTACATTGTCGTCATAAATATTTATTTATTGCTCACAATGAACTATCAATTAATTAATTAATATATTTTTTTCCAATGTATTGCCCCATGGGCTGAATGTGAGACAGGACCATGTCCTTGTGTATTGGGCCTAATTCCTACCCATGTAAAATAAAGAGTTTATTGCAGTGCGTTCTTCGAACGCACTGCTTTGTTTTCGAAATGACTATTTTTTTTTTTTTTTTTTTCTCTTTCTGGTCACGCTCCCCAGCCATAACTGCAAATGTCTTACACAATCTGGCGTGATATTGTGACGTAATTTAGTGCTCGTTGTTGTTTAAATGTAAAATGACGCATTTTTGTTCTACCGGAAATGACGTAGAACGTCACAAATTTTATTTTTGTTTACTAACTCACGGCTCGTTTTTTTATCCAATCTGGTTCGGACTTTTTTTATTTACTACTTATAACTTAGATTTACATAATAGCAGTTTAAAAATTTTGAAATTTTTACTTTTGTTGCTGACTTTTGAATTTTAAAATTTAACACTTTTTCTAACTTTCGCAATTTTGATTAGATCGAAATCAAAATTTGCAGTTAGATAAACATTTTTCTTGTGAAGAAAAATCTGTTTTCAAAAAGTCGACATCACTTCCGGTTTCGGCGTCATACGTCGCTAAACTTCGAATTTTCACTTCCGGAATTCTAAAAATATTTGAATTTTGTTTTTTGCAATTAGTTACTATTAAGCCATAATGATTTTATAATTAACAAAAATTGAACCGGAAGTAACAGATCAGTCGCCATCATTAAACCACTTACTTTTGTAAAGTGAAAAATTGGGCCTTAGGGGTTAATCGGACAATTGTAATTTTGATGTCTATGAAATCTTCAATCGATTGCTAACAATTCTTAGGAAGCCGAATTTTGAATTTCGATTTAGCTTACTTTTCATTTCCGGTTCTTTTTTTTCACTCAGTGCCTAATTTTCCAACGTTCATATATCGTGACCTTGACCTTTGGTGACCATGTGACCTGCACAAAAGTTGTTGCCCTTGTCGAGATCTATCCATTGATGTCTTCATTTGTGTTGTGCAATGTCAACTTCCGGTTTTACAGCCATTTGAAAATTGCACTTTTTAACTTCGAAGAGCTCTGTCACGTGACCTAATTTACATACGTCAAAATTTCTTTTATGTCCTTATTACGCGTAATTTATTCTTTCCAATGGTGTATAACACTTTATATTTTGATCAAAATTGCGCTTTTTAATATTTGAAAATTTTGTTCTTAGTTCTATATTAATTGTGCGTGATTTATGAAAAAGCACGTGTTTTTTTGAAGTTACGTCTTATTTTTTCACAAAAATTGGTAGATGAGTAGACAAAAAATTATCATTAAAGATTCCGATAAAACATTTTCCGAAATTAGCCGGAAACGTCCGAAAATGACCAAAAAATGTAGAAAATCATAGAAATCGGAATTTTCGGATTAAATTTTTGCACAAACTTGCAATTTTATTATTCCACAGAATTAGTACCATCAATATCTTCATTTTGTATGTATGCCGTATATGCAAATTCCTAACCGTTTGATCGCCATCTTGAAATATGCAAATTATTGGAAAAATACTACTCGTCCGCCATTTTTAATCCTATTTTTTTCAGACTTGTTTTAAAATATAATTTGGATAATTATCTAGGTCCTCTAGTTGCATATTTTTCAATTTCAAATTTGTCTTTGGACCAGGTCCTGCCAAAGTTTTTCAAAACTGACTTCCGTTTGAAAGTTCATAACTTTTGAACTCTACCATATGCATCCTTTTGATCTCAAAACAACATCACCAGAGAGGCACTGGACTGGAATCCCCAAGGGCATAGAAGACAAGGACGACCTTTACATAGCTTGAAAAGAATAAGACTGAAAGAGCTAGGAAGGATAGGCAAGACCTGGAATGAAGCAAAAAGAACAGCTCATAACAGAGTGAGATGGAGAATGTCTGTAGCAGCCCTATTCTCCGCAAGGAACGAAGAGGACTAACTTACTAATATGCATCCTTTATTTTTCTGCAAAATCATCTTCATTGGCTAAAGGTTCATATGATACCTTGATTTCTAATTTTAGTAAAGAACATTTGGATTAATAGGGATCCAAAAATTGGTAATTTGCATATTTCTCGTATCTTCAGATGGTTATATCTCATGAACAAGACTCTTGGCAACATTCTAATTGTGATTTTCATCAGCTTTCTAACAATATCTTTATTTTAGCTATAGACCGAAAACTGATGAAAATACGCCTAGTAGAAAATAAACGATTTTAACATTCATATTTTTTTATATTTAGTTCTATTTAACTTAAAAACAAAATTCGAACAGATTTATAATGTGCAAATTCCCAGCTTTCAAGCAATATATAAATCAATATGTATAAATAAAAATTCCGAAAAGTTTTAAGAATAAAATTACACTCTAATTAAACAGATATAAATAAACAGGTCATAAAGTCTGACTGTGTTAATTTCTTATCTATTGGTCAAGACACAAATTTTGACATTTCCAGTTAAAGTATCACAACCAATCAAAACAAGTCATTAGACTTTGTGGGCGTGGTTAAGCCCAGATATTTTACATCACTGTGTGTATTTTTCTTTCAATCGAAATAGGGTCTCGGAGGATCAGTCAATATGTGTTATTTTGATGGACATGTATATAGAATCTATAACCGATTGCCGAAATTTATATGGAAACTGATTTTTGAATTTTTAATTTGATTTTGATTTAATTACGATTAAAAAATTTTAAAAACTTCGAAGGTGTATATTGTGACGTTGACCTTTGGCGATCTTTATACCTGTACATGATAGTTCTATCCAATGACATATTAAGCTTTATAGCAAAATGTAAACGTTCGATTTATCGGCATTTAAAAATTGCGAATTTTTCCTATAAAACGGTCAATTCACAAATTTTGACATTTCCAGTTGACGTTTCCAAAACAAGTCAATGGACTTTGTGGGCGTGGTTAAGCCCAGATATTTTTACATCACAAACCTTAATGATTGCCAGTCTACAAACAAACTCAAATGTCACGTGTTAAATCATGAATAAATCATCTCTCCCAATAATCGCAAAATCAATCTACATTCTATCCTTAAATGACAGCCAGGAGACCAACAAATTTTAAATAGCTCTAAAGCTGCAGAACTGTTACAAACAGGTCTAGTTATTCTTTCCAATGGTGTATAACACTTGCTATTTGATCAAAATTGCACGTTTTAAATTTGCAAATTTTGTAATTTCTTCTATACTAACTGTGTGTATTTTTCTTTAAA
>JAUJPP010000277.1:0-14229 GCA_030562195.1 Nipponacmea schrenckii
GATAGCTGAAAGTCCCCTCTTTCCATTGATATTTAAATATTTCAGATAGGTGGAAAAGAAGTGGTTAAAATCGTCTATTTTTTGTACATAGGTTTAGGGTTGTCAACCCCCTTAAAGGTAACGTTATTGGTACATAGGCTTGTGGGGTATGTTTTTTTGGCGACGGGAATGCTAATTTAGGCCAATTGAGACCAGAATTTGAAATGTGTTGCCCACTCCAGTCTTTCTGTGCACATTTTTGGCTCCATAACAGTGTTTTTGACGTCATAATGCTTAACTTATACGATAATAGTCCCGAAAATTGACCGAAGATCACGTTTTTCACGAGATTTGGACCTCTCGGCGTGGTTTTGATTGCTTTTTCCAGGTTAGAATCATTTCGACTATCGTTTAAAGCGAAAATGTAGAAAACTTTGGGGGACTTTTTTTTCTCTCCCCATCTCGCAGTCCGATTTTCTTTTCGGTTCACGCTGAATGCCGTTCCGGCCACTGTGGGAGCCACGCGAGTAAGCAGTTTTGAGTGTCTAGTACTGCCTTGTCGCTTTTCGTTCGGTCAATCGCCATCAAATTAGTTGTAACCACCCTTAAGCGCTGGCCGAGCACACAAAACACGACCTCAGAAACGATAAGAGTGAATACCGCTATTATGACGTCGTCTTTACTGTCTCCTTAAAGGTAACGTTATTGGTACATAGGCTTGTGGGGTATGTTTTTTTGGCGACGGGAATGCTAATTTAGGCCAATTGAGACCAGAATTTGAAATGTGTTGCCCACTCCAGTCTTTCTGTGCACATTTTTGGCTCAATAACAGTGTTTTTGACGTCATAATGCTTAACTTATACGATAATAGCCCCGAAAATTGACCGAAGATCACGTTTTTCACGAGATTTGGACCTCTCGGCGTGGTTTTGATTGCTTTTTTCCAGGTTAGAATCATTTCGACTATCGTTTAAAGCGAAAATGTAGAAAACTTTTGGGGGACTTTTTTTTCTCTCCCCATCTCGCAAAGTCCGATTTTCTTTTCGGTTCACGCTGAATGCCGTTTCGGCCACTGTGGGAGCCACGCGAGTAAGCAGTTTTGAGTGTCTAGTACTGCCTTGTCGCTTTTCGTTCGGTCAATCGCCATCAAATTAGTTGTAACCACCCTTAAGCGCTGGCCGAGCACACAAAACACGACCTCAGAAACGATAAGAGTGAATACCGCTATTATGACGTCGTCTTTACTGTCTCCTTAAAGGTAACTTTATTGGTACATAGGCTTGTGGGGTATGTTTTTTTGGCGACGGGAATGCTAATTTAGGCCAATTGAGACCAGAATTTGAAATGTGTTGCCCACTCCAGTCTTTCTGTGCACATTTTTGGCTCCATAACAGTGTTTTTGACGTCATAATGCTTAACTTATACGATAATAGCCCCGAAAATTGACCGAAGATCACGTTTTTCACGAGATTTGGACCTCTCGGCGTGGTTTTGATTGCTTTTTTCCAGGTTAGAATCATTTCGACTATCGTTTAAAGCGAAAATGTAGAAAACTTTGGGGGTTATTTTTTCTCTCCCCATCTCGCAAAGTCCGATTTTCTTTTCGGTTCACGCTGAATGCCGTTTCGGCCACTGTGGGAGCCACGCGAGTAAGCAGTTTTGAGTGTCTAGTACTGCCTTGTCGCTTTTCGTTCGGTCAATCGCCATCAAATTAGTTGTAACCACCCTTAAGCGCTGGCCGAGCACACAAAACACGACCTCAGAAACGATAAGAGTGAATACCGCTATTATGACGTCGTCTTTACTGTCTCCTTAAAGGTAACGTTATTGGTACATAGGCTTGTGGGGTATGTTTTTTTGGCGACGGGAATGCTAATTTAGGCCAATTGAGACCAGAATTTGAAATGTGTTGCCCACTCCAGTCTTTCTGTGCACATTTTTGGCTCCATAACAGTGTTTTTGACGTCATAATGCTTAACTTATACGATAATAGCCCCGAAAATTGACCGAAGATCACGTTTTTCACGAGATTTGGACCTCTCGGCGTGGTTTTGATTGCTTTTTTCCAGGTTAGAATCATTTCGACTATCGTTTAAGGGGGTTGACAACCTTATCGTTCGAAGTGTATTTCAATCAAGAAACGTATTAAGTTTATATCCATTCTATTTGGCATTAAAAGAAACACATCTAGTAAAAATTTTAGCTCAATCGCTTCAGTAGTTCGTCTGATATCCGTCAGTGAAGATAATCTATTTATAGAACAAAACGGGGTATTCCTCTATGTAGACGTACAAATTACGTTGTCAGTTGACATTTGTGATTACAACGTCATCGGCTAAATAAACATTCTCTACGTTTGCCGGTCAGTTATTGTTAATATCGGCACGCGAAGTAAGAGTTTGTGTATCGGGGGAATCCAGAAGTCACGTGATGTCCCATAAATCTTTACGTCACAGGTAAACATAGAAAATTTTATGATTGGTGGGTAGGGGTGTTTTGACATGTGCTTATCCATTGTTTTAGCACTCCAATTGTGTGGATATCGGTGCATATCGATGCCTAAAAGGTGCTTAAAGATTTCTACAGCATGAAAGACAATCTTTTAACAACATGGTCGTTAATTTAGTAAGGTTTACATGTGTTTGCAAAATGTTGAAAAAAAAATGCCATTTTTCCAAAAGCATATCTCGCTTACAATTTATCCGATTCTTACAAACTTTGGCTTCAGCTAAAGCTTACGATGTCCTCTATAACTTTACGTTGGCTTTTTTTTATAAAATGAATAGTTTTTTAAAAATTCAATTGTTCGTAAATGCACTCGCAAAATTTTGATTTCTATCAATATCTTCAAAACAAAACAAAATTTTCCAAAAAGCCAACGTAATGTTGTAGAGATACATGTAGACTTGCGTTGTTCAAAATTTCAACCTTCTATATTAAATAGCCTAGTAGATATGCTAATTTTAAGGGAATAATTGACTTTTTTTTTCGTTCATCTTTCATACCCTATTTCTTAAAGTTGAAATGTCATAAAGAAATACATTTTATATTTTTGGATAGCTGAAAGTCCCCTCTTTCCATTGATATTTAAATATTTCAGATAGGTGGAAAAGAAGTGGTTGAAATCGTTTGTTTTTTGTACATAGGTTTAGGGTTGTCAACCCCCTTAAAGCGAAAATGTAGAAAACTTTGGGGGACTTTTTTTTCTCTCCCCATCTCGCAAAGTCCGATTTTCTTTTCGGTTCACGCTGAATGCCGTTTCGGCCACTGTGGGAGCCACGCGAGTAAGCAGTTTTGAGTGTCTAGTACTGCCTTGTCGCTTTTCGTTCGGTCAATCGCCATCAAATTAGTTGTAACCACCCTTAAGCGCTGGCCGAGCACACAAAACACGACCTCAGAAACGATAAGAGTGAATACCGCTATTATGACGTCGTCTTTACTGTCTCCTTAAAGGTAACGTTATTGGTACATAGGCTTGTGGGGTATGTTTTTTTGGCGACGGGAATGCTAATTTAGGCCAATTGAGACCAGAATTTGAAATGTGTTGCCCACTCCAGTCTTTCTGTGCACATTTTTGGCTCCATAACAGTGTTTTTGACGTCATAATGCTTAACTTATACGATAATAGCCCCGAAAATTGACCGAAGATCACGTTTTTCACGAGATTTGGACCTCTCGGCGTGGTTTTGATTGCTTTTTTCCAGGTTAGAATCATTTCGACTATCGTTTAAAGCGAAAATGTAGAAAACTTTGGGGGACTTTTTTTTTTCTCCCCATCTCGCAAAGTGCGATTTTCTTTTCGGTTCACGCTGAATGCCGTTTCGACCACTGTGGGAGCCACGCGAGTAAGCAGTTTTGAGTGTCTAGTACTGCCTTGTCGCTTTTCGTTCGGTCAATCGCCATCAAATTAGTTGTAACCACCCTTAAGCGCTGGCCGAGCACACAAAACACGACCTCAGAAACGATAAGAGTGAATACCGCTATTATGACGTCGTCTTTACTGTCTCCTTAAAGGTAACGTTATTAGTACATGGGCTTGTGGGGTATGTTTTTTTGGCGACGGGAATGCTAATTTAGGCCAATTGAGACCAGAATTTGAAATGTGTTGCCCACTCCAGTCTTTCTGTGCACATTTTTGGCTCCATAACAGTGTTTTTGACGTCATAATGCTTAACTTATACGATAATAGCCCCGAAAATTGACCGAAGATCACGTTTTTCACGAGATTTGGACCTCTCGGCGTGGTTTTGATTGCTTTTTTCCAGGTTAGAATCATTTCGACTATCGTTTAAAGCGAAAATGTAGAAAACTTTGGGGGACTTTTTTTTCTCTCCCCATCTCGCAAAGTCCGATTTTCTTTTCGGTTCACGCTGAATGCCGTTTCGGCCACTGTGGGAGCCACGCGAGTAAGCAGTTTTGAGTGTCTAGTACTGCCTTGTCGCTTTTCGTTCGGTCAATCGCCATCAAATTAGTTGTAACCACCCTTAAGCGCTGGCCGAGCACACAAAACACGACCTCAGAAACGATAAGAGTGAATACCGCTATTATGACGTCGTCTTTACTGTCTCCTTAAAGGTAACGTTATTGGTACATAGGCTTGTGGGGTATGTTTTTTTGGCGACGGGAATGCTAATTTAGGCCAATTGAGACCAGAATTTGAAATGTGTTGCCCACTCCAGTCTTTCTGTGCACATTTTTGGCTCCATAACAGTGTTTTTGACGTCATAATGCTTAACTTATACGATAATAGCCCCGAAAATTGACCGAAGATCACGTTTTTCACGAGATTTGGACCTCTCGGCGTGGTTTTGATTGCTTTTTTCCAGGTTAGAATCATTTCGACTATCGTTTAAAGCGAAAATGTAGAAAACTTTGGGGGACTTTTTTTTCTCTCCCCATCTCGCAAAGTCCGATTTTCTTTTCGGTTCACGCTGAATGCCGTTTCGGCCACTGTGGGAGTCACGCGAGTAAGCAGTTTTGAGTGTCTAGTACTGCCTTGTCGCTTTTCGTTCGGTCAATCGCCATCAAATTAGTTGTAACCACCCTTAAGCGCTGGCCGAGCACACAAAACACGACCTAAACATTTCCCAAGTGTCCTCTATCGTGTCTTACATGCCTCTGAGTTCTGGGATAAAGTCATGCTGGATGGCATGTATGACACAACAGTAGCAAATTAAAAATAGAAAAAAAAAATAAATAAATAAATAAATATAACGCCACCTCTGTCAGTCTCCAAAGCAGTCCGCCACCTCATAAAACCATAAACCAAAGTGAGGTCATGGTATTATTCCCGCTAGGTGACACTTGGGATATAAACATTTCCCAAGTGTCCTCTATCGTGTCTTACATGCCTCTGAGTTCTGGGATAAAGTCATGCTAGATGCCCCTTTACAGTACATACATCCACAAACACCAATGCACATCATAAAGACCCCCTCCCAACACTCACGTCGAAATGTTGCTAACATGAGACGAAAAGAAAGAAAACAAACATTTCTCCAAATCTATTCAATCAATATACAAATTGGCATCTCATTCGAAAATTAACTTTAAGCCAGAAAAATCGGCATTCTTAAATTTCATTTCTACCTCATTAGCTCTCGATACAGACTGAGCTATTTTATCTGCAACAACCCCAACATCAGACATTGTCGACTGACGAGAATAATAATCAGCAGACTTTTCCGTAGTCTAACCTATATGCCTCATAGTTTCTCCTACATTTTTTGCAGCACCTGAAACCATTAAATGAATAGCACAACCCGAGCGAAGGCTATGTGGCGTCTCGCCGTCAAAAATACCAAGCGTAACCAAATAAAGCTTAAGCCTTTCATAAATTACAGAATACGTTAAACTACTATCAAGCACAACCCCGGTAAAACAAACGTACAAAATCGGACACCTTGTTCTTTCAGCAAACAAAAAACAGGCAATATACATGAAAATGGTGGAAACACATACGGATTATCCTCCTTTGAAATATCCTGCGCAAATACATTAACCCCTGCCGACTGGGGACTTGGGAAAGGGGTAAAATGTCTAAGGCTACTTCCGCCAACAGATTTCATACAATTTGAATCTAAAGCCATGAGATCCACAGTATGAGGACCAAATGCCGACTCTACTTTTTCCCATACAAACGAACATAAACATGAATCCTTTAAACTGATACTCCTTGAAGGAAAGTCCGCAATATTTTCCTTAGAACTAACGTACTGTAACTGTAAATAAATATTATTGCTATAACATTTCTGAAATATCTTCTTCATTATAACATTCAAAGAAGAATCCCTTGCCCCTTGATTATTCCATGTCAAAATTACCGCCATATTATCAATTAGAACATCCAAACGAGCATTATACACAGTATCACCTAACGAGTCAATAGCCATCAAAACCGCTTCAGCCTCTTTCAAATGTATAGGTCTGTCATCTAAGGAATCCCAAAAATCACCAAACGTTACACCCTTACTACTCCCATTCATTACAGTCACACCATATTTATATGAGGACGCATCGGTACTAATCTGAACTTGTGTATGGTATTCCTTACGCCACTTAAAAACACCTGTCCACTCATCAAGAAACAACCAAGTCTCAATCTCCTCCTTTAACAAATCCTGGATAAAAATTAACTTATTACTCTTCATACCCCTGGATATAGCCAAATTCACCTCTCGACAATACAATCTCGCACCTGGAATTACTAAAGACATGGAAACACATTTTCCAGAAAAACGTTGCAAAGTACGAACGTCCACAATCGATAAAGATAAAATATAATCCCTCAATTGACAGAAAGACGCCTTCTTGTCATCAGGCAATAAAAACGCCTGCTTGTCAGAATCAATAATAAAACCCAAATACTTTAAAGAAGTTGTAGGGAATATTTGACACTTCTTTAACGCAAGGGTGTAGCCAAGTTTTGTTAAAAAACTAACTAAAGTATGTAAGATTTCATACGAATTCAAGGCAGTATTATTCGAAGGAAATGCCAATCTGTCATCTATATACTGGAAATTTACAATACCCAAATCCCTCAAATGAGACGTCACCACAGAACCCAGCGTTTGATATACAAATGGGGAGGATTTCCATCCAAATGGAATCGTAGTATACGTGAAAATGTACCCACCAAATTGTAATCCAAAATAAGTCTCTGAACCAGGCGTTAACCTTAATGATCATAACCAGATTTCTCATCGGTTGAAATCATGCGAACCCCACATTCTACCAGCCTATGAACATGTTTCAAAGTTTCAAGTTGAAATGGACAATCTTTTATCCACAAATTAAGATATCTGGCATCGTAGCAAAGGCGTGGCTTCGATGGTTCAATCGTAAGAGGCATAATAACTAAGGGAAGGTCACAACATCCCAATTTACCCCATAACCTCATTGACCCATTTGCAATCCGTGCACAAATTTCCTTCTGTATAAAATCATAATGCTCTACACAATTCTGTGCATTTCTCAGATACATTTTCGGTGGTCTATCACTATTGAACGACATACCTTTATAATTACCCTTAAACTTGGTAAAAATGCATTTATATCAACACCCTCCCGAATCCATGACAGCACCATTTCCGACTTATCGCCTTTTACCACCTTCTCCCATTCGGAATATTCCCCGTGGATTCCCCCAGACACAAAGTTTTCCGGATCTCGGACATATAATGACAAAATAAAATCAGGCACATCGTGGACTGCAGGAAAATTGACTTTCTGTTGCAATGTCAACCAACAAGGATGTTTCCGTACTTGCACTTGATCAGGCAGAAAACCAATTTCCTTTTCAGCCTGTTGTATATTCAACATTACTTCCTGAAATCATACAGCAACATCCAAGTTAATTACAACAGAAATATCTAATTTTCCTACAGTCCACGTGGTTGAATCCCACTAGGAATCTGTGTTCCTGGACTGAAGAAAAATATAACAAACAGACTCAATGTCCCTTATGTCACATTTCAATCAAGGCATCTACTCATCCTTATGTTTTCTCATCTTTTCACAATCACGGACTACATGCCCTGGAGTGTCACAAAAATAACACACAGCCTTCTGCTTCCAATTGTTATACCTGGTCCCAGCCGAACGGCCATACCTAGGTGTCCAGCCAGTATTAGGCATAGCAGACCAATACGGAGTAGGATATCCTGCGAACGACCCTGGATTTTGAAACTGTGCATACATATTCGAAAGTGGGGATTGTTGCATAACTGGTTGCTCGTCAGATTTCTTATCAATTTTCTTATCTTTCATGCACTTGGCCATAGCTTTAACAACAACATCCGTCGCTTTTCCACCCATAACAGACAAAACCAGACTAGCAATATCTATAGTACCCTGATGACGAGCGGCTTGTCGGTATAGCTCATCATAGACATCTGCATCAGCATGGCTACATTTCCTAGCCTTTCTTGACAATTCATCTAAAGTTACTATTATGAGCGACTCATTGGGTTCATTCTGGAGCGCCATACTGCGTACCTTATCTTTTAGGTCAGAAACCACCTCTGAAACAGATTCCAATTCTTCATCCGTCTTCTTCCTCTTTTCCTCGGTTGTTCAGCCTCTTGTTGTTGACCATCACCATCCTAAAACAAACATATGAAATGTATAACATCAACACTTTAACAATCAACTAACAACAGATAACATCATACATCAGCAAAGCGATACCAGAAACATACCTTCGTGAGCTCCTGTCCATCAGGCTGTCCAATCTCATTTGCCAACAAAATTGAACAGTGAAGCAAAAGCCGTAAATTCTCAATATTATATTCTTTCCCAGTCAACGCCATAATCTCTTTATCATCTTCACCAGTTAATTGGTTGAACTGTGCCGATAGCTCCCGAACATCATCAATCTCCTCAGTCGGAGCATTGACCCTCATCCTGGCATAGTTCTGTATCCCCTCCGCCATTTGTACTTTCCGAATCACAGGTAAAATCTTCCTTCCGATGAGACTATGTCTCCTCTTCAGGACTATAACTGACATCTACAACCAATGAATAATATCAAAAACTCAAATTCAAATCAAAATAATAGTCTAAAGTATAATTCTTAAACACACAAAGACAATACTATTATTCCAAACTGAGAATGAATGCAAATCAAATATATCGCTCACCTGCCAACGGCTATAAAAACATGTCGCCTCCCTTGATCAAACTCACAAACATGCACGTGCATTCTAAATACAACCCACGCTACTCAAATTCGACATGCTTTCTATCGTACTACTGGTCTCACATTCAATACAAATCATCAATCATTCATAAACAATGAAACCCAGTCGTATAATCTTTTGTAATATAATATGTAATATGTAATATATTACGCGTTTCCTCTGCTGACCCCCGGCCAAATACTAAAATCATAGCCACCTTGGCTTAATACCACAACCTAGCCACCTTGGCTGAATCCATATTAATTGATAACATATCAATCAATAATCATTGTAATAATATAAAATATATTCACCCTCTGTTATAGTACTCCACCAAGCTTATTTTCTGAAGGTTTCAACTGCACGTCCGCCCAGGTTGAAACCATAAACCAAAGTGAGGTCATGGTATTATTCCCGCTAGGTGACACTTGGGATATCAGAAACGATAAGAGTGAATACCGCTATTATGACGTCGTCTTTACTGTCTCCTTAAAGGTAACGTTATTGGTACATAGGCTTGTGGGGTATGTTTTTTTGGCGACGGGAATGCTAATTTAGGCCAATTGAGACCAGAATTTGAAATGTGTTGCCCACTCCAGTCTTTCTGTGCACATTTTTGGCTCCATAACAGTGTTTTTGACGTCATAATGCTTAACTTATACGATAATAGCCCCGAAAATTGACCGAAGATCACGTTTTTCACGAGATTTGGACCTCTCGGCGTGGTTTTGATTGCTTTTTTCCAGGTTAGAATCATTTCGACTATCGTTTAAAGCGAAAATGTAGAAAACTTTGGGGGACTTTTTTTTCTCTCCCCATCTCGAAAGTCCGATTTTCTTTTCGGTTCACGCTGAATGCCGTTTCGGCCACTGTGGGAGCCACGCGAGTAAGCAGTTTTGAGTGTCTAGTACTGCCTTGTCGCTTTTCGTTCGGTCAATCGCCATCAAATTAGTTGTAACCACCCTTAAGCGCTGGCCGAGCACACAAAACACGACCTCAGAAACGATAAGAGTGAATACCGCTATTATGACGTCGTCTTTACTGTCTCCTTAAAGGTAACGTTATTGGTACATAGGCTTGTGGGGTATGTTTTTTTGGCGACGGGAATGCAATTTAGGCCAATTGAGACCGAATTTGAAATGTGTTGCCCACTCCAGTCTTTCTGTGCACATTTTTGGCTCCATAACAGTGTTTTTGACGTCATAATGCTTAACTTATACGATAATAGCCCCGAAAATTGACCGAAGATCACGTTTTTCACGAGATTTGGACTCTCGGCGTGGTTTTGATTGCTTTTTTCCAGGTTAGAATCATTTCGACTATCGTTTAAAGCGAAAATGTAGAAAACTTTGGGGGACTTTTTTCTCCCCATCTCGCAAAGTCCGATTTTCTTTTCGGTTCACGCTGAATGCCGTTTCGGCCACTGTGGGAGCCACGCGAGTAAGCAGTTTTGAGTGTCTAGTACTGCCTTGTCGCTTTTGTTCGGTCAATCGCCATCAAATTAGTTGTAACCACCCTTAAGCCTGGCCGAGCACACAAAACACGACCTCAGAAACGATAAGAGTGAATACCGCTATTATGACGTCGTCTTTACTGTCTCCTTAAAGGTAACGTTATTGGTACATAGGCTTGTGGGGTATGTTTTTTTGGCGACGGGAATGCTAATTTAGGCCAATTGAGACCAGAATTTGAAATGTGTTGCCCACTCCAGTCTTTCTGTGCACATTTTTGGCTCCATAACAGTGTTTTTGACGTCATAATGCTTAACTTATACGATAATAGCCCCGAAAATTGACCGAAGATCACGTTTTTCACGAGATTTGGACCTCTCGGCGTGGTTTTGATTGCTTTTTTCCAGGTTAGAATCATTTCGACTATCGTTTAAAGCGAAAATGTAGAAAACTTTGGGGGACTTTTTTTTCTCTCCCCATCTCGCAAAGTCCGATTTTCTTTTCGGTTCACGCTGAATGCCGTTTCGGCCACTGTGGGAGCCACGCGAGTAAGCAGTTTTGAGTGTCTAGTACTGCCTTGTCGCTTTTCGTTCGGTCAATCGCCATCAAATTAGTTGTAACCACCCTTAAGCGCTGGCCGAGTACACAAAACACGACCTCAGAAACGATAAGAGTGAATACCGCTATTATGACGTCGTCTTTAAAGGTACCGTTATTGGTACATAGGCTTGTGGGGTATGTTTTTTTGGCGACGGGAATGCTAATTTAGGCCAATTGAGACCAGAATTTGAAATGTGTTGCCCACTCCAGTCTTTCTGTGCACATTTTTGGCTCCATAACAGTGTTTTTGACGTCATAATGCTTAACTTATACGATAATAGCCCCGAAAATTGACCGAAGATCACGTTTTCACGAGATTTGGACCTCTCGGCGTGGTTTTGATTGCTTTTTTCCAGGTTAGAATCATTTCGACTATCGTTTAAAGCGAAAATGTAGAAAACTTTGGGGGACTTTTTTTTCTCTCCCCATCTCGTAAAGTCCGATTTTCTTTTCGGTTCACGCTGAATGCCGTTTCGGCCACTGTGGGAGCCACGCGAGTAAGCAGTTTTGAGTGTCTAGTACTGCCTTGTCGCTTTTCGTTCGGTCAATCGCCATCAAATTAGTTGTAACCACCCTTAAGCGCTGGCCGAGCACACAAAACACGACCTCAGAAACGATAAGAGTGAATACCGCTATTATGACGTCGTCTTTACTGTCTCCTTAAAGGTAACGTTATTGGTACATAGGCTTGTGGGGTATGTTTTTTTGGCGACGGGAATGCTAATTTAGGCCAATTGAGACCAGAATTTGAAATGTGTTGCCCACTCCAGTCTTTCTGTGCACATTTTTGGCTCCATAACAGTGTTTTTGACGTCATAATGCTTAACTTATACGATAATAGCCCCGAAAATTGACCGAAGATCACGTTTTTCACGAGATTTGGACCTCTCGGCGTGGTTTTGATTGCTTTTTTCCAGGTTAGAATCATTTCGACTATCGTTTAAAGCGAAAATGTAGAAAACTTTGGGGGACTTTTTTTTCTCCCCATCTCGCAAAGTCCGATTTTCTTTTCGGTTCACGCTGAATGCCGTTTCGGCCACTGTGGGAGCCACGCGAGTAAGCAGTTTTGAGTGTCTAGTACTGCCTTGTCGCTTTTTGTTCGGTCAATCGCCATCAAATTAGTTGTAACCACCCTTAAGCGCTGGCCGAGCACACAAAACACGACCTCAGAAACGATAAGAGTGAATACCGCTATTATGACGTCGCCTTTACTGTCTCCTTAAAGGTAACGTTATTGGTACATAGGCTTGTGGGGTATGTTTTTTTGGCGACGGGAATGCTAATTTAGGCCAATTGAGACCAGAATTTGAAATGTGTTGCCCACTCCAGTCTTTCTGTGCACATTTTTGGCTCCATAACAGTGTTTTTGACGTCATAATGCTTAACTTATACGATAATAGCCCCGAAAATTGACCGAAGATCACGTTTTTCACGAGATTTGGACCTCTCGGCGTGGTTTTGATTGCTTTTTTCCAGGTTAGAATCATTTCGATATCGTTTAAAGCGAAAATGTAGAAAACTTTGGGGGACTTTTTTTTTCTCCCCATCTCGCAAAGTCCGATTTTCTTTTCGGTTCACGCTGAATGCCGTTTCGGCCACTGTGGGAGCCACGCGAGTAAGCAGTTTTGAGTGTCTAGTACTGCCTTGTCGCTTTTGTTCGGTCAATCGCCATCAAATTAGTTGTAACCACCCTTAAGCCTGGCCGAGCACACAAAACACGACCTCAGAAACGATAAGAGTGAATACCGCTATTATGACGTCGCTTTACTGTCTCCTTAAAGGTAACGTTATTGGTACATAGGCTTGTGGGGTATGTTTTTTTGGCGACGGGAATGCTAATTTAGGCCAATTGAGACCAGAATTTGAAATGTGTTGCCCACTCCAGTCTTTCTGTGCACATTTTTGGCTCCATAACAGTGTTTTTGACGTCATAATGCTTAACTTATACGATAATAGCCCCGAAAATTGACCGAAGATCACGTTTTTCACGAGATTTGGACCTCTCGGCGTGGTTTTGATTGCTTTTTTCCAGGTTAGAATCATTTCGATATCGTTTAAAGCGAAAATGTAGAAAACTTTGGGGGACTTTTTTTTCTCTCCCCATCTCGCAAAGTCCGATTTTCTTTTCGGTTCACGCTGAATGCCGTTTCGGCCACTGTGGGAGCCACGCGAGTAAGCAGTTTTGAGTGTCTAGTACTGCCTTGTCGCTTTTCGTTCGGTCAATCGCCATCAAATTAGTTGTAACCACCCTTAAGCTCTGGCCGAGCACACAAAACACGACCTCAGAAACGATAAGAGTGAATACCGCTATTATGACGTCGTCTTTACTGTCTCCTTAAAGGTAACGTTATTGGTACATAGGCTTGTGGGGTATGTTTTTTTGGCGACGGGAATGCTAATTTAGGCCAATTGAGACCAGAATTTGAAATGTGTTGCCCACTCCAGTCTTTCTGTGCACATTTTTGGCTCCATAACAGTGTTTTTGACGTCATAATGCTTAACTTATACGATAATAGCCCCGAAAATTGACCGAAGATCACGTTTTTCACGAGATTTGGACCTCTCGGCGTGGTTTTGATTGCTTTTTTCCAGGTTAGAATCATTTCGACTATCGTTTAAAGCGAAAATGTAGAAAACTTTGGGGGACTTTTTTTTCTCTCCCCATCTCGCAAAGTCCGATTTTCTTTTCGGTTCACGCTGAATGCCGTTTCGGCCACTGTGGGAGCCACGCGAGTAAGCAGTTTTGAGTGTCTAGTACTGCCTTGTCGCTTTTCGTTCGGTCAATCGCCATCAAATTAGTTGTAACCACCCTTAAGCGCTGGCCGAGTACACAAAACACGACCTCAGAAACGATAAGAGTGAATACCGCTATTATGACGTCGTCTTTAAAGGTACCGTTATTGGTACATAGGCTTGTGGGGTATGTTTTCTTGGCGACGGGAATGCTAATTTAGGCCAATTGAGACCAGAATTTGAAATGTGTTGCCCACTCCAGTCTTTCTGTGCACATTTTTGGCTCC
>JAUJPP010002844.1:0-12939 GCA_030562195.1 Nipponacmea schrenckii
TTGGGCGATCTACAAGATATGAGTTTCAGCGATCGAAATTTTTTTTTTAGTTTAATCGTTCTACATCCAGTTAAAATGATTCAAAGGTTTTATATATATTAAATAAATGAAATTGTGGTTTACTTAGTGTTGTGGGTGATGTAAATATGGAATATTTTGAACGAAAATACAATCTTTAGAATTTTAAATTGTATCTCTTATGCAACAATAATATACAGTTGAGTGGAATAATGGTCTAAGGGACAGAACTCTATTCAATATAAATAATTTAAACCATTAGTGACCTTTTGATTTGTACAAAATATATAGCTTTCGACAATGTCTATCCAATGCTATGTTGTACAATGTGTACTTTTGGTTTCATCGCCATCTGAAAATTGCGAATTTAATATATGAAACAATCCATTGGATATTATTCTCTGCGTTTGGGCGATTTACAAAATATGAGTTTCGGCGATCCGAATTTTCCGAATTAAACGAATTTTTTTTATTATGATTTTAACTTATTACCTATCTTAATTGGTGATGAGGGCTAAGGATGGGGAGGGGGAAAGGGGGGGGGGAATGGGAGGGGGGATAGGAGCGTTTGTTATGAAATCCAAATCCATTTATAATGCACATTTTTTTTAATATACCCTTTCTGTCTTTTGCTTAACGAACGTATCCCTGGATGGAACGCACTGCTTCAGTGCCGTTAGGCGTACGGCTCTAGTTGTGGGACTTTGCTACCGCAAAGTCCCAGTTTGTTTTCGGTTTGTCTTTTTTTTTTTTTTTTTTTTTTTTTTTTTTTTCGAAATTTACACAGGGCACACAGCCTAGGCTGCAATAGTTGCAGCAATTTCACATCTTCTCTACACCTTCTGTTGTGGCGAAATTTCTATTAAATATAAATTGGAACATTTTTGCAAAACCGGAAGTGCTGCATTGCAACATGTCTAAAAAGTCGGTCAGTGGCTCTAGAACTCGCATTTTTGGACCGATTTTCGTCGGGTTTGCATTTTTGAAAACTTGAAACAATTTCCAACAAAATAACAATTAAAAAAATTCGAAATTCGAAATTTCATAGCACACATTTTTTTGCCGTATTTTGCACATTTTTGCAACTTTGCTATTTTAAGACCGATTGATCTGAAAATTTGGGTGCCTTCAAGTGTCACGAATATGAAAACATTGGCAGAGTCAGAATTTTTGCTTCATTTCCGGTTTCAGCGTAAAACGGGTTTAAACTTCCGGTTGACCTACTTGTGCTGTAATTGATGTATCGCAACAAAATTTATGTCAATCCTAATTAAATTGGAAGACAAAAAAACGAAGCAGAAAAAATCCGGACCGGAAGTGAAACATTAGCCGCCATCTTGAAATGTCACTTTTTTGTAAAATTCAAAATGGGGCCTCTACGGTAAGAGCGATTTGTGTGATGTTTATATTTCTGGAAAGCTTAGTCGATTGCGATCAAAATGTTGGAAATCGTTTTTTAAATTTTTGCTTTTGCTTTTTTGCAACATCCGGTTGAAATTTTTTCGAAGTTCGGGGGCTTATTTCTCGTGACCTTGACCTTTGGTGACCATGACCTTTAGTAGGTCAAAGGTCATTGACCTTGGCTATCAGTTGATACTTTGAACTTTGACCTCCGACGTCTACTTCCGGTTTTATAGCTGCCCGAAAACAGCAAAATTCGCAACTTTGGGCTGCTCCAGAGCGTGACCTAATTAATTTAGAGTGTTAATTTTTTCAGATTCTTAGATTGTTTTTTGTCCTCTTTCCAACGATATATAACAAAAGTTTGTAAAATGAAAATTGAATTTTTTGATTTTTGCAAAGAAAAGTACATTTTGCCGTATTTTCGCTTCCTTGAAATGTATGTGTGTATATCTCGTGATCTATTAGCTGTACAAGCTTCAAATTTTTACTGTGAATATACATTTTGAATATGATTAGATTCCCCTCCAATAAAACGAAATGGGCGTGGCACATCCGGGTGAACTTCAAATTTACCATTTATATCGGTCAGCGAATTACGGCTGCAGTAAATAACATTTTTCAAAAAAGTACCTTGCATACATATATCTCATTACTTTGGCCAGTTTATCCCAAAAAATCAAATGTTTCTACCTGTTTGTTGCAATTTTGCGACATTTGCAAAAAATCAGTTTTTTTTTTAGTTTGGGGGCTTGTTTCTAGTGACTTTGACCTTTGGTGACCTTGACCTTTACAAGGTCATTGGTCACTGACTTTAGCTATCAGTTGACAATTTGGCATTAGACTTCTGACGTCTACTTCCGGTTTAAAGCTGCCCGAAAACAGAAAAACTCGCAACTTTGGACTGCTCTAGAGCGTGACCTAATTAATTTAGAGGGTTATTTTTTTCAGATTCTTAAGGCGTCTTTTGTCCTCTTTCTAGCGATGTACAACAAAAGTTTTCAAAATGAAAATTTAATTTTTGCACTTTTAAAACGAAAGTACATTTTGCTTTTTTGAAACGTATTTGTGTATATCTCGTGATCTATTAGATGTACAAGCTTCAAATTTGAACCATGAATATATATTTTGTATGAGATTAGATTTACGCAAAAGTAAATTAGATGGGCGTGGCACATACGGGTAAACTTCCAATTTACCAGTTATATCGGTCAGCGCTTTACATCTGTAGGAAATAACGTTTTTCCAAAAAATTCTTTGCACACAGATACCTCGTTGCTTTGGCCAGTTTCTCCCAGAAAATCAGATGTTTCGGCCTGTTTATTGCAATTTTGCAACGTTAGCAAAGTCCCACTCTGTGCCACGTGTGGCTCTAGTTTTTTTTTTTTTTCGAATTCTTCCCAGAGCGCCCAGCCAAAACTACATATGCTATGAATTCACTCTTTCGATTTTCTTGTCGTACTCGTGAAAGTAATGTTAATGAATGTAATTTGATGCATTTTTTGTAAACAGGAAATGACGTAGCGCATTCCAAAGTTTTTCTTTGTTTTTCAATTTGCGGCTTTATTTTTGATCCAATGTTGATCGTTCTTTTTTAGATAACTACATTGAACTTAGTTCTAAAAGATAGGGAATTGAGAATGAAACATTTCCCAACTTTGTCGTTGACTTTTTGAATTTTGAATTTTTAGCATTTTTTTACTTCTACAGTTTTCTTTCGATCGACTTGAAAACTTACAGATATATAGACATTTTGATTACAAAATATAATTAATTTTCAAAAATTTTGATATCACTTCCGGTTTTGAAGTTATTTGCTTTTAAAGTTGAATTTTGCACTTCCGGAATATTGAAGATATTGAAAAAAATTCTTTTGCAATTAGCTACAATTGTCTATTAAATGATGCTAAATTAAAAAAATCCGAACCAGAAGTAACGGATCAGCCGCCATCTTGATATGACTAATTTTTGTAAAACTCAAAATGGGGCCTTAGGGTTAAATCTAATTTGCATAATTTAAGATTTTCTAAAAACATTCAACGATTGCGCAAAAAAGTATGGGAAGGGATTTTTGATTTCGCTTTTGCTTTTCTTTTATTTCCGGTTGAAATTTTCCAGTAATTGTCAAAAATTTAAAAGGTCATATTTCGCGACCTTGACCTTCGGTGACCTTTTGACCTGAACAAAAGTTATTGCCCTTGATTATATCTACCCAATGGTATCATCACCTTTGTTGTCCGATGTTTACTTCCGGTTTTGCAGCCAATTGAAAATCACGAATTTTTATTTTAAAGAGCTCTATCACGTGACCTAATTTACATAGGACATAATTTCTTACATATTCCTTTTACGCTTAATCTCATCTTTCTATTAATATATCACACTTGGTATTTTGATCAAAATTGCGCGTTTAAAAATTTCAAAATTTTGTTATTTCTTCTATACTAACTGTGCGTGTTTTTCTTTAAATCGAAATAGGGTCTCGGGGGATAATTCGATTTGTGTTATTTTGATGTATATAGAATCTATAACCGATTGACGAAATATATATGGAAACCGATTTTTGAATTTCGATTTTGATTTTGATTTTTTTACGATTAAAATTTTTAAAAACTTTGAAGGGTCGTATATTGTGACGTTGACCTTTGACGAATTTTTGACCTGTACAAACGTGATAGCTCTCGAGAAGATCTATCCAATGATATATAAAGCTTTATTGTAAGATGTATATTTCCGCTTTCATCGCCATTTAAAAATTGCGAATTTTCCCTATAAAACAATCTGTTTAATGTGTGTTGCGTTTGGGCGATCTACAAGATATGAGTTTCAGCGATCCAAATTTATTTTTTTGTTTAATCGTTCTACATCCAGTTAAAATGATTCAAAGGTTTTATATATATTAAATAAATGAAATTGTGGTTTACTTCCTGTTGTGGGTGATAAAAATATGGAATATTTTGAACGAAATTACAATCTTTAGAATTTTAAATTGTATCTCTTATGCAACAATATTATACAGTTGAGTGGAATAATGGTCTAAGGGACAGAACTCTATTCAATATAAATAATTTAAACCATTAGTGACCTTTTGATTTGTACAAAATATATAGCTTTCGACAATGTCTATCCAATGCTATGTTGTACAATGTGTACTTTTGGTTTCATCGCCATCTGAAAATTGCGAATTTAATATATGAAACAATCCATTGGATATTATTCTCTGCGTTTGGGCGATTTACAAAATATGAGTTTCGGCGATCCGAATATCTTTTTTTGATTAAACGAATTTTTTTTATTATGATTTTTATTACCTATCTTAATTGATGATGAGGGCTAAGGATGGGGAGGGGGAAAGGGGGGGGGGAATGGGAGGGGGGATAGGAGCGTTTGTTATGAAATCCAAATCCATTTATAATGCACATTTTTTTTTAAAATACCCTTTCTGTCTTTTGCTTAACGAACGTATCCCTGGATGGAACGCACTGCTTCAGTGCCGTTAGGCGTACGGCTCTAGTTGTGGGACTTTGCTACCGCAAAGTCCCAGTTTGTTTTCGGTTTGTCAATTCTTTTTTTTTTTTTTTTTTTTTTTTTTTTTTTGAAATTTACACACCTCACTGTGCCTAGGCTACAATAGTTTTCAATTTTTTTTTACAACTTCTCTAGACCTTCTATAGTGGGGAACGTGTTTTCAAAAAATATAAAAAAGGAAAATTTTTTTTCAAAAAACCCGAAGTGCTGCGTTTTCAAAATAACCAAAAAAAATAGGAAAAAAGGCTCTAGATGTCGCAATTTTTTTAAACGATTTTTTTTCGGGTTTTTCATTTTTTAAAAAAATTGAAAATAGTTTTTAAAAAAAGATAGCAGTTGAAAAAAAAATTTGAAAAATTTGAAAAAATTTGTAGCACACATTTTTTTTTTCCGTATTTTTTCACTTTTTTTTCAACTTTGCTATTTTTTAAAACCGATTGATCTGAAAAATTTTTGGGGGCCTTCAAGTGTCATGAATTTTAAAAAAAATTGGCAGAGTCAAAATTTTTTTCTTTATTTCCGGTTTTTAACGTAAAAAAAGGGTTTTTTAAAATTTTCCCGGTTTTACCTACTTGTGCTGTAATTGATGTAGCGCAACAAAAAATTTTTGTCAATCTTAATTAAATTAGAATACAAAAAAAAAGAAGAAGAGAAAAAAACCGAACCGGAAGTGAAAAATTTGGCCGCCATCTTGAAAAAGTTTTCTTTTTTTTTAAAAAATCAAAAAAGGGGGCCCCCAGGGTTTTTTTCTAATTTTTCCCTGATGTTTTTCATTTCTTGTAGCTTTTAGTCGATTACGAAAAAAAAAATGTGGGAGCCGATTTTTTTTAATTTTTTCTTTTTTCATTTTTGCAACATCCGGTTTTAATTTTTTTTTAAAAATTTGGAGGCTTATTTTTTCGTGACCTTGGGCCTTTGGTGATTTTTTTACCCTTTTTGGGAGGTCAAAGGTCATTGACCTTGGCTATCAGTTGATACTTTGACCTTTGACCTCCGACCTCAAAATTCCGGTTTTTTTAAACTGCCCGAAAAAAAGCAAAAAATTTGCAACTTTTTGGGCTGCTCTAGAGCGGGGACCTAATTAATTTAGAGTGTTAATTTTTTTTAGATTCTTAAGGTGCTTTTTTTTTCCTCTTTCCAAAAAAAGTATAACAAAAAAAATTTTTTAAAAAGAAAATTGAAAATTTTTTTTTTTTTTGAAAAAAAAAAAGTACATTTTTTTCCGTATTTTCGTTTTTTTTTTTTTAAAAGTATGTGTGTATATCTCGTGATCTATTGGATGTACAAAAATTCAGATTTGTACTGTGAATATTCATTTTTTAAAAGTGATTAGATTCACTTTGAAAAGAATTAGATGGGGGGTGGCCCCATCCGGGTAAAATTTTTTAGTTTTCCTTATATATGGGTCAGGGGTATTACGTTTGTAGGAAATACGTTTTTTTTTTTTTTTAAAATTTCCTTGCACACAGATACCTTATTGCTTTGGCCAGTTTTTTCCTAGAAAAAACAGATGTTTTTTGTCTGTTTTTTTTGCAATTTTTCGGGCGTTAGCAAAGTCCCCCCTCTGTGCCACAAAATGGCTCTAGTTTTTTTTTTTGGGACTTTTTCTACCGCAAAGTCCCAGTTTTTTTTTTCGGTTTTTTCAATTCTTTTTTTTTTTTTTTTTTTTTTTTTTTTTTTGAAATTTACACACCTCACTGTGGGCCCAGGCTACAATAGTTTTCAATTTTTTTTTACAGCTTCTCTAGACCTTCTATAGTGGCAACGTGTTTTTCATAAATATAAAAAAGGAAAATTTTTTTTCAAAAAACCCGAAGTGCTGCGTTGCAAAATAACCAAAAAAAAATAGGAAAAAAAGGCTCTAGTTGTCGCAATTTTTTTAAACGACTTTTTTTCGGGTTTTTCATTTTTAAAAAAATTGAAAATAGTTTTTAAACAAGATTTGCAGTTGAAAAAAAATTTGAAATTCGAAAAAATTTGTAGCACACATTTTTTTTTCCGTATTTTTTCACTTTTTTTTCAACTATGCTATTTTAAGACCGATTGATCTGAAAATTTGGGTGCCTTCAAGTGTCCCTGAATTTAAAAAAAATTGGGGAGAGTCAAAAATTTTTTTCTTTATTTCCGGTTTCAACGTAAAAAAAGGGTTTTTAAAATTCCGGTTGACCCCACTTGTGCTGTAATTGATGTAGCGCAACAAAAATTTTTTGTCAATCTTAATTAAATTAGAAGACAAAAAAAAAGAAGAAGAAAAAAAAACCGAACCGGAAAATGAAAAATTTGGGGCCCCCATCTTGAAAAAGTTTTCTTTTTTTTTTAAAACTCAAAATGGGGGCCCCCAGGGTTATGTCTAATTTCCGTGATGTTTTTCATTTTTTTGTAGCTTCAGTCGATTACGAAAAAAAAAATGTGGGAGCCGATTTTTTTAATTTTTTCTTTTTTCATTTTTTTCAAAAATCCGGTTTTAATTTTTTTTTAAAAAATTTTGGGGGCTTATTTTTTCGTGACCTTGACCTTTGGTGGGCTTTTTACCTTTGGTAGTTTTAAAGGTCATTGACCTTGGCTATCAGTTTTATACTTTTTACCCCTTTTACCTCCGACCTCAACTTCCGGTTTTTTTAGCTGCCCGAAAAAAAGCAAAAAATTTGCAACTTTGGGGCTGCTCTAGAGCGTGGGCCTAATTAATTTAGAGTGTTTTAATTTTTTTTAGATTTTTTAAGGTGCTTTTTTTTCCTCTTTCCAAAAAAAAGTATAACAAAAAAATTTTAAAAAAGAAAAAATTTAAAATTTTTTTTTTTTTTGAAAAAAAAAAAGTACATTTTTTCCGTATTTACGTTTTTTTTTTTTAAAAGTATGTGTGTAAAATCTCGTGATCTAAATTTGGGTGTACAAACTTCAGATTTTTTACTGTGAATATTCATTTTGAATGTGATTAGATTCACTTTGAAAAGAATTAGATGGGCGTGGCACATCCGGGTAAAATTTTTTAGTTTTTTTCCCTTTTATATGGGGGCAGCGTATTACGTTTTTTAGGAAATACGTTTTTTTTTTTTTTAAAATTTCCTTGCACACAGATACCTTATTTTCTTTGGCCAGTTTTTTCCTAGAAAATCAGATGTTTTTTGTCTGTTTTTTTGCAATTTTTCGACGTTAGCAAAGTCCCCCCTCTGTGGGCCCCAAGTGGGGTCTAGTTTTTTTTTTTTGGGACTTTTTCTACCGCAAAAATCCCAGTTTTTTTTTTCGGTTTTTTCAATTCTTTTTTTTTTTTTTTTTTTTTTTTTTTTTTTGAAATTTTTCACACCTCACTGTGCCTAGGCTACAATAGTTGCAATTTTTTTTACAGCTTCTCTAGACCCTTTTTATAGTGGCAAAAGTGTTTTCATAAATATAAAATGGAACTTTTTTTTCAAAAAACCCGAAGTGCTGCGTTGCAAAATAAAACCAAAAAAAATAGGAAAAAAGGCTCTAGTTTTTCCCCAATTTTTTTTATCGACTTTTTTTCGGGTTTGCATTTTTTAAAAAAATTGAAAATAGTTTCAAACAAGATAGCAGTTGAAAAAAAATTTGAAAAATTTGAAAAAATTTGTAGCACACATTTTTTTTTTCCGTATTTTGCACTTTTTTTTCAACTATGCTATTTTTTAAAAACCGATTGATCTGAAAAAATTTTGGGGGCCTTCAAGTGGGCATGAATTTTAAAAAAAATTGGCAGAGTCAAAATTTTTTTTCTTTATTTTTCCCGGTTTTTAACGTAAAAAAAGGGTTTTAAAAATTCCGGTTGAAACCCACTTGTGCTGTAAAATTTATGTAGCGCAACAAAAATTTTTTGTCAATCTTAATTAAATTAGAAGACAAAAAAAAAGAAGAAGAAAAAAAACCGAAAACCCGGGAAATGAAAAATTTGGCCGCCATCTTGAAAAAGTTTTCTTTTTTGTAAAAAATCAAAATGGGGGGCCCCAGGGTTATGTCTAATTTCCGTGATGTTTACATTTTTTTGTAGCTTCAGTCGATTACGAAAAAAAAAATGTGGGGGGCCGATTTTTTTAATTTTGCTTTTGCATTTTTTTTCAACATCCGGTTGAATTTTTTTTTAAAATTTTTGGGGGCTTATTTTTTCGTGACCTTGACCTTTGGTGGGCTTTTTACCTTTGGTTTGTTCAAAGGTCATTGGGCCTTGGCTATCAGTTGATACTTTGACCTTTGACCTCCGACCTCAAAATTCCGGTTTTTTTAGCTGCCCGAAAAAAAGCAAAAAAATTTGCAAAATTTGGACTGCTCTAGAGCGTGGGCCTAATTAATTTTTGAGTGTTATTTTTTTTTTTGATTCTTAAGTTGCTTTTTTTTCCTCTTTCCAAAGATGTATAACAAAAGATTTTTTAAAAAGAAAAAATTTAAATTTTTTTATTTTTTTAAAAAAAAAAGTACATTTTTTCCGTATTTACGTTTTTTTTTTTTAAATGTATGTGTGTATATCTCGTGATCTATTGGATGTACAAAAATTCAGATTTGTACTGTGAATATACATTTTGAATGTGATTAGATTCACGCTGAAAAGAATTAGATGGGCGTGGCACATCCGGGTAAATTTTCAGTTTTCCTTATATATGGGTCAGCGTATTACGTTTGTAGGAAATACGTTTTTTTTTAAAAAAATTTCCTTGCACACAGATACCTTATTGCTTTGGCCAGTTTATCCCAGAAAATCAGATGTTTCTGTCTGTTTGTTGCAATTTGCGACGTTAGCAAAGTCCCACTCTGTGCCACAAGTGGCTCTAGTTGTGGGACTTTGCTACCGCAAAGTCCCAGTTTGTTTTCGGTTTGTCAATTCTTTTTTTTTTTTTTTTTTTTTTTTTTTTTTTTTTTTTTGAAATTTACACACCTCATTGTGCCTAGGCTACAATAGTTGCAATTTTTTCACAACTTCTCTAGACCTTCTATAGTGGCAACGTGTTGCATAAATATAAAATGGAACTTTTTTGCAAAACCACAAGTGCTGCGTTGCAACTAACCAAAAAAGTAGGAGAATGGCTCTAGATGTCGCAATTTTTTATCGATTTTCTTCGGGTTTGCATTTTTAAAAACTTGAACTAGTTTCAAACAAGATAGCAGTTGAAAAAATTCGAAATTCGAAAATTCGTAGCACACATTTTTTTGCCGTATTTTGCACTTTTTTGCAACTTTGCTATTTTAAGACCGATTGATCTGAAAATTTGGGTGCCTTCAAGTGTCATGAATTAAAAAACATTGGCAGAGTCAAAATTTTTGCTTTATTTCCTGTTTCAACGTAAAAAGGGTTTAAACTTCCGGTTGACCTACTTGTGCTGTAATTGATGTAGCGCAACAAAATTTATGTCAATCTTAATTAAATTAGAAGACAAAAAAACGAAGAAGAAAAAAAACCGAACCGGAAGTGAAACTTTGGCCGCCATCTTGAAATGTTACTTTTTTGTAAAACTCAAAATGGGGCCTCAGGGTTATGTCTAATTTCCGTGATGTTTACATTTCTTGTAGCTTCAGTCGATTACGAAAAAAACTGTGGGAGCCGATTTTTGAATTTTGCTTTTGCATTTTTGCAACATCCGGTTGAATTTTTTCAAAGTTTGGAGGCTTATTTCTCGTGACCTTGACCTTTGGTGACTTTGACCTTTGGTAGGTCAAAGGTCATTGACCTTGGCTATCAGTTGATATTTTGACCTTTGACCTCCGACGTCAACTTCCGGTTTTATAGCTGCCCGAAAACAGCAAATTTCGCAACTTTGGACTGCTCTAGAGCGTGACCTAATTAATTTAGAGTGTTAATTTTTTTAGATTCTTAAGGTGCTTTTTGCCCTCTTTCCAACGATGTATAACAAAAGTTTTTAAAATGAAAATTGAAATTTTTGATTTTTGAAAATAAAAGTACATTTTGCCGTATTTACGTTTTTTTGAAATGTATGTGTGTATATCTCGTGATCTATTGGATGTACAAACTTCAAATTTGTACTGTGAATATACATTTTGAATGTGATTAGATTCACGCTGAAAAGAATTAGATGGGCGTGGCACATCCGGGTGAATTTTCAGTTTTCCATATATATGGGTCAGCGTATTACGTTTGTAGGAAATACGTTTTTTTTTTTAAAAATACCTTGCACACAGATACCTTATTGCTTTGGCCAGTTTATCCCAGAAAATCAGATGTTTCTGTCCGTTTGTTGCAATTTGCGACGTTAGCAAAGTCCCACTCTGTGCCACAAGTGGCTCTAGTTTTTTTTTTTTTTTTTTGAAATTTACACACCTCACTGTGCCTAGGCTACAATAGTTGCAATTTTTTCACAACTTCTCTAGACCTTCTGTAGTGGCAACGTGTTGCATAAATATAAAATGGAACTTTTTTGCAAAACCAGAAGTGCTGCGTTGCAACTAACCAAAAAAGTAGGAAAATGGCTCTAGATGTCGCAATTTTTGATCGATTTTCTTCGGGTTTGCATTTTTAAAATCTTGAACTAGTTTCCAACAAGATAGCAGTTGAAAAAATTCGAAATTCGAAAATTCATAGCACACATTTTTTTGCAGTATTTTGCAACTTTGCTATTTTAAGACCGATTGATCTGAAAATTTGGGTGCCTTCAAGTGTCATGAATTTAAAAACATTGGCAGAGTCAAAATTTTTGCTTCATTTCCGGTTTCAACGTAAAAAGGGTTTAAACTTCCGGTTGACCTACTTGTGCTGTAATTGATGTATCGCAACAAAATTTATGTCAATCTTAATTAAATTAGAAAACAAAAAAAAAAGAAGAAGAAAAAATCCGAACCGGAAGTGAAACTTTGGCCGCCATCTTGAAATGTTACTTTTTTGTAAAACTCAAAATGGGGCCTCAGGGTTATGTCTAATTTCCGTGATGTTTACATTTCTTGTAGCTTCAGTCGATTACAAAAAAACTGTGGGAGCCGATTTTTGAATTTTGCTTTTGCATTTTTGCAACATCCGGTTGAATTTTTTCAAAGTTTGGAGGCTTATTTCTCGTGACCTTGACCTTTGGTGACTTTGACCTTTGGTAGGTCAAAGGTCATTGACCTTGGCTATCAGTTGATACTTTGACCTTTGTCCTCCGACGTCAACTTCCGGTTTTATAGCTGCCCGAAAACAGCAAAATTCGCAACTTTGGACTGCTCTAGAGCGTGACCTAATTAATTTAGAGTGTTAATTTTTTTAGATTCTTAAGGTGCTTTTTGTCCTCTTTCCAACGATCTATAAAAAAAGTTTTTAAAATGAAAATTGAAATTTTTGATTTTTGAAAATAAAAGTACATTTTGCCGTATTTACGTTTTTTTTAAATGTATGTGTGTATATCTTGTGATCTATTGGATGTACAAACTTCAAATTTGTACTGTGAATATACATTTTGAATGTGATTAGATTCACGCTGAAAAGAATTAGATGGGCGTGGCACATCCGGGTAAATTTTCAGTTTTCCATATATATGGGTCAGCGTATTTCGTTTGTAGGAAATAATTTTTTTTTTTAAAATTACCTTGCACACAGATACCTTATTGCTTTGGCCAGTTTATCCCAGAAAATCAGATGTTTCTGTCTGTTTGTTGCAATTTGCGACGTTAGCAAAGTCCCACTCTGTGCCACAAGTGGCTCTAGTTGTGGGACTTTGCTACCGCAAAGTCCCAGTTTGTTTTCGAAATGTCCCTTTTTTTTTGTGGGACTTTGCTTTCAGCAAAGTCCCAGTTTGTTTTCGGTTTGTCAATTCTTTTTTTTGCAGTGCGTTCATCGAACGCACTGCTTTGTTTTCGAAATGTTTTTTTTGCAGTGCGTTCTTCGAACGCACTGCTTTGTTTTCGAAATGTTTTTTTGCAGTGCGTTCATCGAACGCACTGCTTTGTTTTCGAAATGTTTTTTTTTTTTTTTTTTTTTTTTCGAATTTCACATTCGATTTTTCTCTTAGAAGGCAACATGCTACAAACTACCTGTTGCTGTCTGCCATTTAAACTGCGGGACTA
>JAUJPP010000278.1:0-13611 GCA_030562195.1 Nipponacmea schrenckii
TGGTAGTGGGGCATAATTTTTTATTTGTCAGAATCCTTACCACATGGTGCCTTCAGGCCTGTGAATATCCAACAAATATTAAATAATATAATGGTACTTTCAGGCTAAACTTTGTGACTGGCGAGTCTGAGATGAAGACTCTTCATGACTAATTTTTAAACAGTCCACGGTGATGGAGGTGGGGCATTTGTTTTGATGGAAATGGCAGAATCCCAATCATATGGTGCTTTATTTTTAAAATATATATTATTTATCAACACTTTTCACAGATTCGTCTGAATGGTGGTTATCGTAATTGTAGTGATTTCTAAATATCGTTGAGGTCTTATAAACACTATATCAGCTGCGGGCTCCTTATATACTTCTACGGCGCTCTATAGCTTAACAGTTTTAGATTTTCGAAAACCGTCGAGAGGCATCGAATGCTAAAATTGAGTTTTATTGCTTATGTTGAATAACATGGTATAATTGACCAATCCAAAAATCTATGCCGAATTTCGGACTATCATTCGAGTGTGACGTCATCCTTAATCCCATCCCAAGCTAGGGGCGTTTTAATTTTGACAATCTATAGTTTCTATGAAATGTGTACCAAATAAAGTCTTTCACACATTTCGCTACCTACTTGGCATATTCCGTCTGATATTTCATTCCCTGTTAATTTTTAGAGTCCCAACTTTTTACTCCTTTCTTTGAGTTTACCGAGCTTATGACCAACAAAAATTAGACTCCCAAATCAACAAAAATTCGAACAAAATTGCTGATTATCTTCAAGTTGGTTTCAAGTAATTCTGTACTGACTTAAGTTTAATGGTTTAGATTGTAATCTTAATTAGACCAATCAAAATTAATCATTGTGATCAAACTTAAACGGTTTTCAAATCCTGTCAGTCTATTGGTCAAGAAATATGTTATCCAATGGACTTACAGTTTGAAGGATCTCAAACTGGTTGAACTGGCTGACGAAATAATTAGTCCGAAGTTCCGTACTTAAATACGATGAAATTTGTGTATTATATTATACTACTATTGAATTGAATGAAATATTTTGAATGTTATTCGTATTAATCACGTGCTTTAAAATTCACACTTGTAAATACTTTCTCTAAGACCTGTATTTTTTTAGGATAGGAGAAGTTCTTTAGACCAAATTGATGATCCAAGAAAATTCCAATAAAATGGTATTCTCATGGCCAATTTTTGAATAGTCCACGCTGATGGTGGTGGGGCATAATTTGTGATGGAAATGGCAGAATCCCAACCACATGGTGCCTTATTTTTGAAATACAAATATATACTAGATCCCCAGGCTTCGCGAGGTTCTGACGCAGTGCGTAGCAGTTTTCATATACGCTTTAAAACTACCCCTCAAAGTATCTGTAGAACACTAACATTATTTTACAGAGTATAAGTCGTTTTATTTCAAAGCATAATTGGTTCGCTGAAACTAGTGTCATGAAGATCGCCCAAATGCATAATGCAACAACCAGTTTTTAACGATGAAATTTGCAATTTTCAAATGGTGATAAAACGGAAAGTATGCATCGTACATCAAAATATAATATATCAATGGATAGATCTTTTCGAGAGCTATCACATTTGTGCAGCTCACAAGGTCACCAAAGGTCAAGGTTACAATATACGACCATTCGAAGTTTTTTTATATTACTTTCGGTCAAAATATCAAAATCAAAATCGAAATTCAAAAATCGGTTTCCAAATATAATTCAGGAACCGACATAACATTCTATAGACATCAAAATTACGCGAATCGTAGCATCTCCAGAGGCCCAATTTCGATTTAAAGAAAATTACGCACAGTTAGTAAGGAAGAAAATATAAAATTTCCAAATATTAAAAAGCGCATTTTTGGTGGAAATATGTGGTTTAATATATCATTACAAAGAGAAGATGAACCCTTATAAGATTCAATATAAATATTTGATATTCATGAATTAGTTCACGTGACAGTGCTCGTTAAAAATAAAAAATCACAAATTTCAATCGGCTATAAAACCGGAAGTAGACATCGGACAACACAAAAGAATATATCAGGGGGTAGATATCATCAAGGGCAATAAATCGTGTTCAGGTCACAAGGTCACCAAAGGTCAAGGTCACAAAATATGGGCCTTTAAAGTTTTTGTCATTACCAATAAAATTAAAATGGAAATAAAAGAAAATCAAAATCAAAATTCAAAAATCGGCTCCGAAATAAAGTTGCGCAATCGACTATAGTCATTAGATATGAAAAAATAACGAAAATCGGTTTATCCCCAGAATTTGAATTTGAAATTTTACAAATGTTTCACATTTTAATATGGCGGCTTATCGTTTGCTTCCGGTCTGGATTTTTTTATCTTCGTTTTTTTGTATGACTATTTCAAGCATATCGCAAAAAGAATTTTTGAAATATCTTGAAAATTCCGGAAGTTGATTTTTAAATTTTGAAAGCGAATAACGTCAAAACCGGAAGTGATGTTGAAAATTTTAAAAATAATTCTTGATCGCATTAATAGTGTCTATCTATCTGTAAGTTTTCGGATGCATCGGAATAAAATTGTAGAAGTTGAAAAAAATGCAAAAATTGAAATGAAAAAAGTCAGCTACAAAAGTAATGAAATTAGCAGTTTGAAACTGCAGTTATGTAGCTAGCAGTTAAAAGAAGCTAGCAAAAGAAGTTCTGTCAAAATCAGTTGAAAAATAGAGGTAATAAACAACAAAAACCAAAAAAACGCCATTGCCCACAGCTCGTTTCCGGTCACTCTGAATGACGTCATTTTACATTTAACAAATAGAAGTCTCGCAGTTTGAATGGCAGCCAGCAACAGGTAGTTTGTAGCATGTTGCCTTCTAAGAGATAAATCGAATGTGAAATTCGAAAAAAAAAAAAAAAAAAAAAAAAATCATCAAGGGCAATAAATCGTGTTCAGGTCACAAGG
Organism: Nipponacmea schrenckii; assembly: GCA_030562195.1. NCBI lineage: Eukaryota > Metazoa > Mollusca > Gastropoda > Lottiidae > Nipponacmea > Nipponacmea schrenckii. Next base: position 2,943 of record JAUJPP010000278.1, read on the forward strand.
TCACCAAAGGTCAAGGTCACAAAATATGGGCCTTTAAAGTTTTTGTCATTACCAATAAAATTAAAATGGAAATAAAAGAAAATCAAAATCAAAATTCAAAAATCGGCTCCCAAATAAAGTTGCGCAATCGACTATAGTCATTAGATATGAAAAAATAACGAAAATCGGTTTATCCCCAGAATTTGAATTTGAAATTTTACAAATGTTTCACATTTTAATATGGCGGCTTATCGTTTGCTTCCGGTCTGGATTTTTTTATCTTCGTTTTTTTGTATGACTATTTCAAGCATATCGCAAAAAGAATTTTTGAAATATCTTGAAAATTCCGGAAGTTGATTTTTAAATTTTGAAAGCGAATAACGTCAAAACCGGAAGTGATGTTGAAAATTTTAAAAATAATTCTTGATCGCATTAATAGTGTCTATCTATCTATCTGTAAGTTTTCGGATGCATCGGAATAAAATTGTAGAAGTTGAAAAAAATGCAAAAATTGAAATGAAAAAAGTCAGCTACAAAAGTAATGAAATTAGCAGTTTGAAACTGCAGTTATGTAGCTAGCAGTTAAAAGAAGCTAGCAAAAGAAGTTCTGTCAAAATCAGTTGAAAAATAGAGGTAATAAACAACAAAAACCAAAAAAACGCCATTGCCCACAGCTCGTTTCCGGTCACTCTGAATGACGTCATTTTACATTTAACAAATAGAAGTCTTGCAGTTTGAATGGCAGCCAGCAACAGGTAGTTTGTAGCATGTTGCCTTCTAAGAGATAAATCGAATGTGAAATTCGAAAAAAAAAAAAAAAAAAAAAAAACATTTCGAAAACAAAGCAGTGCGTTCGATGAACGCACTGCAATTATTTATCAACACTTTTCACAGGTCGTCTGAATGGTGGTTGTCGTAATTGTAGACTTGATTACCAAAGTATGTACGGGACCGGTTATTGTGAACAAAATACTTTAGGCGGATTTCACGCAGTTCTCATTTTGACAGACTCATTCTGGTTCCCTATTTTTCATTTTGTTCTAATTTTTTAAACGAAATGTTACGATTGTCAAGATTGTTAAATGTTTGTAAAGATAAATTCTTTGGTCATTTACTAGAAAAAAATAGCGATGGCCCATCGTAATACGCCCACCATTGGCAGCCTTAGTTATTCGGGCGGTGGATAAGAGGTATCAGTAAATGCAATATTTTAAATGTAAAAGGCTCAAATCATGCTTTGTCAAAATCTATCAAGAAACCAGATCTCGATCTATCAAGTCTACAAAGAATCAGAGGCTGATAAAGTGAACACGTTTGAAAGAACAAGGGCAAAACTCAATAAATATTTTTTGATTAGTCTGATTTTCAATAGGGTCTATCTTCGAGTTATAACATACACTCACACCAAGTTTCATCAAATTCCATCAAGAAACACAGTCTTAATCGTGTTCACAACAAATTTTCAAAAACAAGAGCAATAACAAATTGAATATTGTTCGATTGGTCTGATTTTCAATAGGCTTCTTCCTTGGGTTTTAACAAACACACTCACCAAATTTGGTCAAAATCCATCAAGAAATGTGGTCTCTATCGTGTTCACAACAATTGTGGACAGGCAGACAGACAGACAGACAGACAGACAGACAGACAGACAGGGGCGACTAGAATATACGCCCACATTTATGTGTGGGCGTATAAAAACAGTAAGTATGTGTAAAATGTATAAATCATTGTAATAAACAATTGAATATTACTAATCTAGAATGTAAAAAATGAAAATTGTAATTCAACAATCAAAAAATACAAAAAGGAATATAAAATATGTAATTTTGGAAATACAAGTTTAGAAATTAGATAATAAGAAATTAAAATTATAAATGAAGAATTTAGATTATAAGATCTCACAGTTAAAATTATACCACAGAAGGCTAGAAATTTGTAATTGGCATGCATAGAATGAGGAATTTAGAATAAAGAATTTGAAATATAGTGATTAGGCATGTTAGTTTAAAATTAAACTAAATGCGGATTTCACCTTCCATACCTCTTTTTATCGCACAACTATGTTATCAAGTTCAACACGAGTTGGTAGAAACAACTTTTTTTTTGTATAAACGATATTTATTTGCAACAGGCTATCGCCCATAGTCCCCCATCCTTAAAGTACATTATTTTACTAATTTGAAATAAATAATGTTGAAAAATATAATAATATCAATTTATGAAGAAATAGATGCTAAAAGCTATATACAATCAGTGATAATGTTGAAAACCAAAATAATATAAATTTATGAAGAAATAGATGCTACAATTATGATATATAGAATCAGTGAATATATAAAAAAAAATATGTAAACGGATCTTAGTACTATTTATCATAATACACTATAAATTATTAACAATAATAATAAAAAAAATAACTAAAAATAAAATAATCTTCCTGAGATGTAGATTCAAAACCAGCAGCTTAATGTGTAAAACGTATGTACCCCTGAAAATACCTGTTCAGTTTTGAGATAGTCGTCTGTGACGAGCAAAGTATCTCATTTTGTACGTTCAGGCATGTATTTTACATTGATATGTAATATAAAAGTTCTTCAGTAATACGTAGGCCCTAATAATATTTTTTGCTTTTGTAAGAATTGTTAGTTAATATTGTCTTTTGTCTACTTTCGTTCTTTATGTCTATTTATTTATTTACAAACACGCTTTCATCTTTCAATTTCATAAAAAAACGTTTTAGACTATATGAATAAGAAAATGTGGGATTTACTCAGTTAGGCCCTTCGTTTAAACTTTTTGACGCCCCAATATCCGAGACAAAACGTTGCGTTCGTCGGGCATCCTTAGGTCTATACCAATGACGCCTATTATTATTTTATTGACGCCAAGTAAATGAACAAAGAATTTATCATTACAAACATTTAATTTTGACAATCGTAACATTTCGTTTCAAAAATTCCAACTAAATGGACCAGAATGAGGTAGTCAAAATGAGAACCGCGTGAAATCCGCCTAAAGTATTTTGTTCACAATAACCGCTCCCTTACATACACTGGAAAATCACGTCTACACTTACGACAACCACCAATGTATTTGGCGGCAAAATAGACATATTGGAGTTTAGACGTCATTACTCTACTGGCCGACCAATTTTTGTGGCCAGTGGATACACTAATTTTTAGGAATTACTGTAATTGTTGTAATAATCACTAAACGAAATATTTGTAATTCAGTTGTAAATAAATTGGCAAATCAAAGATGAAGACTCTGCAGGGTGGTGGAGCATAATTTTTGATGGAATTGGCAGAATACCAACCACATTGTGCCTTCAGACCCGCGAATATCCCAAAAATTCCAATATAATGGCATTTTCATGCCAAAAATAGTTATTGGCCAGTCAGTAATGAAGACTGTTCATGACCAATATTTGAAAAATGGCAAATTTTTAACAGTCCACGCTGATGGTAGTGGGGCATAATTTTTGATTTGTCAGAATCCTTACCACATGGTGCCTTCAGGCCTGTGAATATCCAACAAATATTAAATAATATAATGGTATTTTCAGGCTAAACTTTGTGACTGGCGAGTCTGAGATGAAGACTCTTCATGGCTAATTTTTAAACGGTCCACGGTGATGGTTGTGGGGCATTTGTTTTGATGGAAATGGCAGAATCCCAACCATATGGTGCTTTATTTTTAAAATACAAATATATATTATTTATCAACACTTTTCACCGATTCGTCTGAATGGTGGTTATCGTAATTGTAGTGATTTCTAAATATCGTTGAGGTCTTATAAACACTATATCAGCTGCGGGCTCCTAATATATTTCTACGGCGCTCTATAGCTTAACAGTTTTAGATTTTCGAAAACCGTCGAGAGGCATCGAATGCTAAAATTGAGATTTAAGTGCTTATGTTGAATAACATGGTATAATTGACCAAACCAAAAATCTATGCCGAATTTCGGACTATCATTCGAGTGTGACCTCATCCTTAATCCCATCCCAAGCTGGGGGCGTTTTAATTTTGACAATCTATAGTTTCTATGAAATGTGTACCAAATAAAGTCTTTCACACATTTTACTACCTAATCGGCATATTTCGTCTGATATTTCATTCCCTGTTAAGTTTAATGGTTTAGATTGTAATCGTTAATTAGACCAATCAAAATTAATCATTGTGATCAAACTTAAACGGTTTTCAAATTCTGTCAGTCTATTGGTCAAGAAATATGGTATCCAATGGACTTTCAGTTTGAAGGATCTCAAACTGGTTGAACTGGCTGACGAAATAATTAGTCCGAATCAAGTTGATCCATTCATTCATCCATGTTCCAAGTTTATTTTTAAAATGAAATGGACCGCCTTTATTTTTATTACTTAAAAAATGTACTACAATGTTGCGTCTGCCCCGTGATAAATAATCCGAGTAGCCGAACTTAAATCTAAGGATGTAATTTAAAACTCTCAAGTTATTAGACTTAAAATTGATTAAATGATAAAAGTAAAATCACTTTTTGGGAAGATAGAATGATAAACATTCGATGTATTCTTAATACCATTCGATGTATTCTTAATTCAGTGTTTTTTTTCTTTGAAATAAATTTATGTAGAATAAATGAAAACAATGCCATATACGGATTATTTATTTTTTCGGACCACAATAATATAAAAATTACCCCCCTTTGACTACATGCATATTCTATTCAGCAATTCTCCACGTGCTAAATGATAAAAATGGATGTACGTGATGTTCGTTTTGATTATAATTAATTGAAAGGTCAGTTACAACATTTCAAAACCAAATATTCGACTATTGTTTAATCAAATTTCTCGTCCTGGGTTTTCAAAGATATGCCATATTCAGTAATATTTTCAATTTCACAAAATCATAGCCCGAAGTCTCTGTTCCATCGCGTGTTCAATTTTGTAAACAGTTGTTAATTCATCCATTTAGTTACTAATTCATTTCTTCATTCATTCATCCGGGATTTTCCGAAACATTAGTCACAGCTTCCCTTCAACTGAATCATAATGTGACTTCTCGTCTCGATTAATTATATTCACAAGCCTCATTCATACCCGACCTCTGCGGTGACTGAATCGCATTTTGTCAGTATTTCCATATTATGCATTTTCAAATAAAATAGAACAAATTTCCGTGTATGTTGTGGAGATAGTGAAAACTCATTTTGCCATCATAATTATTTCATTGCATCCAAAAACATTCTAACACAAAATATTGACCTCTGTTAAAAGGAAATTTTTCCTGGATATAATGTATTGTTTTTATCAATTCATGTTAATCATTCAATTATTAAGCGAAGTCAGTTACTCATTCAGATAATAAAGAGATAGAAGAATAAAATTGAAAAGTCTCCTCAACCAGCTTTCCTGATAAGGATTATATCCGTATGGAAATTGAAAATTCAATATTGTATTGTCATTTGAAAGGCATGGTGTTATCAAAAATGTCGAGACGTAAGGAACCTTAACCAGAATCGTCGGTAATGGTAATTTGAAAAAGTATAATTGTATCTTGAAGAAAAATGGCTTTATTTGTTATTCAGACCACACTTAATTGATCTTTCAACACGAGTAAACTCTTGATGCAAACTTTACTTTCTTGTAGTATGGCAAGTGTGTTGAATGAAATCCACATAACTGAATATCGATGAAAACAGTTATGTGAAAGGTAAGATTCATCATGTTCACCAATATAGTTACTGTTACATTATTGTTGTAGTGTCATTTGGCTTGACATTTGCGATGGACATTATAATTTGCGATGGACATTATAATTTGTGAACCTTAACTAATAAACGTCAGGCGGATGAAATTCAGAATATTGCAATTGCAAATGCCCGAGGCCCTTTCAAAAGCAAGAAAATTTTCGACTTCAGATCACTCTCCATTGAAATGTTTACCCTTTGTTAACTAGTGAACTATTTAATGTACTGTATTTGCAGGTCATGTGAATTCTAGTTTTGACGAAATCAAACGTATTGAATGTAATTAGTTACGTGAAAGGTAAGAAAATCCAACAATTTCTTTTATATTGGTATTTTACTTTATATCGAAACTAGATGTCCTGTTTTGGAATTTTTATCTGAATCAGCTCGGAGACCAATTCACGTCTCAAAAACAGTGGAACAAGGGATATATTGTGTAAGCCATCTGGATTGGATGGTCTTCAAGATAGTAAAATCCTTCAGGGAACCTTTAAACGCAACAGAAATTCGGAATTTTTCGGTTGTCCCATTATCTCATTTGAATGTAAGAAACTGTAAAATATGTTTTTTTATTTCTCCCACTGAACACACTCAGTAGAAATTATTTCCCTTTTCCCACATGCTTCTTACGCTGAAGTTATTGTGAATCTTAGACTTGAGAGAAAAAGTTACGTCAGACGCCGATTTTAAAAATAACCGGATGTTCGGCTTTCGACTAATTAGTTTTTCTCAGGCAGGTGAAAATAGACTTTTCAAGGAACGATTCCTCGAAAACCGCTTGATGGATTTTCATGAAATTTTTAGCATTTTCTTCTAAATTGTAAAATGAGTCATAGTTTAAGAAAAATTGATGCTTTGGATCCTATCTTTAAGTTATGATTAGGAAAGGGAAATATTGCATTCATTCATTTTTCGACGGAAGAAAATTTATTTGACATTAAAGATGACATGAATGTCGATAGCTGCCTGATCTTTAGTTTTGAAAAGAATTTGACAAAAATTTCGCCATGCAGAACAGTTAAGACACAAGTAATTCATATGAGAAGATTCATTCATTCAATCAAATCAGTGGAATGCAAAAGCAGGTGGAAAGGAACTCTCGTAAACTATTTTTCATGAAGTCGAACTCTATTAATTGCAGTGCGTTCTATCGAACGCACTGCTTTGTTTTCGAAATGTTTTTTTTTTTTTTTTTTTTTTTTTTTTTTCGAATTCTGGTCAGAGCGCCCAGCCAAAACTGCACATGCCACGCACATTCTGTTAACATTTCTCCCGAAAATGCCGCGAGAGTAAATCTGATGAATGTATTTTGACGCCATTTTGACCTACAGGAAATGACGTAGCGCCGTCTACAGTTTTTCTTTGTTTTTCAATTTGCGGCTTTATTTTTGATCCGATTTTTATCGGTTTTTTTTAGGTAACTACATTGAATTTAGTTTTAAAAGATAGCAATTTAAGAATTATACATTTCCCAACTTTCTCGCTGACATTTTGAATTTGAAATTTTTTGCATTTTCTAACTTCTACAGTTTTATTTCGATCGATCTGAAAACTTAGAGATATATAGACCTTTGGATTCCGAAGTATAATTAATTTTCAAAATTTCGATATCACTTCCGGTTTTGATGTTATTTGCTTTTAAAAGTTGAACTTTGCACTTCCGGAATAATGAAGATATTTGAAAAATTTCTTTTGCAATTAGCTACAATTGTCTATTGAATGATGCCAAATTAAGAAAATTCGAACCGGAAGTAACGGATTTTCCGCCATCTTGATACGACTAAATTTTGTAAAACTGAAATACGTTCTCAGGGATAAGTCTAATTTGCATAATTTTAGATTTTCTAGAAACATCAATTGATTGCGCCAAAAAGTATGGGAAGGGATTTTTGAATTTCGATTTGGCTTTTCTTTTATTTCCGGTTGAATTTTTTCAGTAATTGTCAAAACTTTAACCGGTCATATTTCGTGACCTTGACCTTTGATGACCGTTTGACCCGAACAAAAGTTATTGCCCTTCATTATATCTGCCTAATGGTATACCCACTTTTGTTGTCCGATGTTTACTTCCGGTTTTGCAGCCAATTGAAAATCACGAATTTTAACTTTCAAGAGCTCTATCACGTGACCCAATTTACATAGGACAGAATTTCTTACATATTCCTTTTACGCTTACTCACCTTTCTATTAATATATCACACTTGGTATTTTAATCAAAATTCCGCGTTTAAAAATTTCAAAATTTTGTAATTTCAACTATACTAACTGTGCGTGTTTTTCCTTTAAATCGAAATAGAGTCTCAGGGGATAGCTCGATTTGTGTTATTTTGATGTATATAGAATCTATAACCGATTGCCGAAATATATATGGAAACAGATTTTTGAATTTTGATTTTGATTTTAATTTTTTAACGATTAAAATTTTTAAAAACTTTGAAGAGTCGTATATTGTGACGTTGACCTTTGACGAATTTTTGACCTGTACAAATATGATAGCTCTCGAGAAGTTCTATCCAATGATATATAAAGCTTTATTGTAAGATATATACTTCCGCTTTTATCGCCATTTGAAAATTGCGAATTTTCCCTGTAAAACAATCTGTTTAATGTGTTGCATTTGGGCGACCTACAAGATATGAGTTTCAGCGATCTGAAATTATTTTTTAGTTTAATCGTTCTACATCCAGTTAAAATGATTCAAAGTTGTTTAATATGTTTTTCCTGTTGTGGGTGATGTAAATATTGAATATTTGGAACGAAATTACAACCTTTAGAATTTTAAATTTTATCTCTTATAATTATGCAACAATAATATATAGTTGACTGGAATAATGGTCTAAGGGACGAAACTCTATTCAATATAAATTTTAAAATGTTAGGCCGCGCTATTTATGTTGTGTCTCAATGTTATAGCCTGGCGACTTAAGACAACTTGAACCATTAGTGACCTTTCGATTTGTATATAGCTTCGACATTGTCTATCCAATGCTATATATATTTTTATTGTACGATATCTACTTTTGGTTTCATCGCCATCTGAAAATTGCGAATTTAATATATAAAACAATCTACTTTGTATTGGGTATTATTCTTACGTTTGGGCGATTTACAAATATGAGTTTCGGCGATCCGGATATCTTTAGATTAAACGACCCTCTATCCATTTTTTATTATGATTTTAACTTATTATCTATCTTAATTGATGATGAGGGCTAAGGATGGGGAGGGGCAAAGAGGTGAAAGGGGGGTATGGGAGCGTTTGTTATGAAATCAAAATCCATTTCTGATGCACATTTTTTTATTTTAATATACCCTTTTTGTCTTTTGCTTAACGAACGAACGTACGAATCCCTGGATGGAACGCACTGCTTCAGTGCCGTTAGGCATACGGCTCTAGTTTTATTTGATATCTCATAATTTTCATTGAAGGTGGCGTGTATGTTGAAGACACTCTGAAGAAATCCTACATATTGAACGAAATGAGCATATTATAGCAAAAGGTAACCACATTCATTCTTTTATACATAAGATTGGATAGTTTTCCCAGTTTCCCAGACATATGTCCTAATGTGGATTAAATAGCGATAGGCCAGTTCTCATTTAATTTGATTTGCTTGCTTGCTTACATTTCATTTCATCTCACTTGGTGATATGTCAAGACAAGGAGCATTATCAAAAAGAGCTTTACAGGTAAGCCAGTAATTATTTGAAACGGGTCAATTTGATCTTAAAATAAATTATTTTTAACTTTTCAATCTCACTCTCAAAATGCGTACCATCGATTTCTTAAATATTTCGTTCCATGAATTCCCCACCCAGTTAACAGGTATATGGTTTCAATACTCGCCCGCTCCCCTTATTTTTTTTTCAACCCAGTTTCCCTATCAATGCATTATGCAGTTTAAGGGGCCGATGTTCAGTCACAATGATTCTTATACAGGTAGAAATCTAAGAAAGAAAACTAAAATTGTCATGACTTCAAAGACCGTGGACTGATTCCATTTCATTTCATTATCTTTCATTTTATGGTAACATGGGCGTTGAAGGCCAAGTTTAGTTTAGTTTAGTTTTTAATGAAGTTAATGATACCTGAATATTGAATGATATTTCTTCGTAAATTGTAACTTTTCAGAATTTGTGAAAGGTAAGCCTGATACATCGTATCTTAACAATAGTCTATCATCCGATAAATGAAAAAAAAAACGTAAATTATCTATGAAAATGTAATTGATATTGAAAAACGCTTAATAAATTGATAAAGCAATTTTGCATATCACACCCGACTTCACTGATGAATATATTATATATACACATATTGACCTTTCTTGAGACATTACTCGACTGACTCATTCACTCATTCGTTTCGTCTCGCTCAACAGCAATTCAACAATTTAAGGAATTTGAGCAAAACGAAAATACTAGAAATCCGTTGGACATTCCGTCATTTCAAGAGACGATCCTTTAAAAGTTCTATTTCTAAATACAATAATGTATAATTCAAGGGAATACTAAATATACATAAAATAAACATTACATTTGTATTGTAGGCAATGCTAGCCGGGCCAGATTTTTGGAAGCACTGATCATGTATTAGTTTTGAAATATATTGGACAGAACAAGTTAATAAGTGTGAAATAAGGTAAGCCAGATGAAACATTTATTGATCAAGACTTTGGAAAGTTGATTTTATTTCCAAATAGATATATTACAGAAGATGTGTTTGCTGTGCAAACTATGATTTTTGTTATCAGGAACACACATGCCGCATGAGATGCTCTTATCAATTATATCCTTTGAAGGTAAGGTGGTTGTGAAAGAAACAATTTGATTTCATATCATATGATATGAGATGATTTGATACAAAACAAAAACATCTATAGCAAATGTCAACAAATTTACATAAAGGGTAAGCCATTTAAAACACATTTTTCAGTTGGGACATCATAATTTGGC